>JASVER010000006.1:14445431-14496135 GCA_030449065.1 Oceanodroma leucorhoa | reverse complement strand
GCCTTCCCCTCATCCACTAGGCGGGTCACCCGGTCGTAGAAGGAGATCAGGTTGGTCAAGCAGGACCTGCCCTTCATGAACCCATGCTGGCTGGGTCCGATCCCCTGGTTGTCCTGCACCTGCCTCGTGAGCGCCCTCAAGATGAACCGCTCCATGATCTTCCCCGGCACCGAGGTCAGGCTGACAGGCCTGTAGTTCCCCGGATCCTCCTTCCGGCCCTTCTTGTAGATGGGCTTCCTAAAGAGTCCTTCCTAAAGAGTCTGTCCTTCCTAAAGAGTCTGTTTCCCCCCATTCCAACACTCCAGTCATAGGAGCCATCCCACCACGTCTCCGTGATACCAATAAGATTGTAGCCCTGCAGGCGCGCGCACGTCGCTAATGCCTCTTGTTTATTCCCCATGCTCTGTGCATTTGCATAGAGGCATTTAAGTTGGGCCCCCGATGAAGCTGTCCTACTGGCTGGGGTTCCTTTGTGCCTCTCTTCAGGTACTCTCCTGCTGACCTGTAATCCTTCTTCAGGCTCTGGGCATCTATTGCTGGCACTGGCATCAAACTGGTAGGAGTGGGATGGATTGAGGTTCCCCTCCCCTGGCAACTTTAGTGTAAAGCCCTCTTCACCAGCTTGAGAAGCCTATGACCAAAGATGCTCTTCTCCTTCTCTGACAGATGAACCCCATCAGCCCCCAGTAGACCACGTTTCTCAAAGTGAGTCCCATGGTCTAAGTAGCTGAATCCCTGGCTGTGGCACCAGCCCTGTAACCATTTGTTGACTCGCCAGATTTGACTGGCCCTTTCAAACCCTTTGTCTTTGACTGGGAGGATTGATGAAAAAAACACCTGTGCTCCAGAGTCCCGTACTGTCGCACCCAGGGCTCTGTAATCCTTCTTGATAGTCCTCAGGCTGCTCCTGGCTGTATCACTGGTGCCCACGTGAAACAGCAGCAGCGGATAATAGTGGACCATACGAGGCTTGGTAGCCTCTTGGTGACATCCCTGATACGAGCCCCCGGCTTGCTATTACCTTTCATGCTGTGGTGTTTCTTTGCGTCCAGTGTCACAATGCACATGTCCAYGCCTCCTCGATAGAGGAGGGGCTCAGAAACAGAAGATATTGCTATATATTTATAATTTCATAACATATTCAGAGGGGTTTTCATAATGTGTTACTTTTCTGTAATTAAGTGGGATAGGTGACTGTAGGCAGAATGAAACATTGGAAAGTCAGTCGCCCAGTATTTATTCAGGATACATGGCAGAGATATGAGTCTTGAAATACTTCATTACATCGTTCACCTATTCACTAGCATCAGATTCTCCTTAATTTATTCCTTGTCTTTGCGATTGCTTAAAGAATGGAAAGCAAAGTAAATCTATTGATCTTTTACAGAATAAATCTGGTCAAATATCTCAATGCACTGATAGACTATTTGTATTTGTGTAATTTTTCAATGATTTATAGGATGTCTCCTGGAAGCCACTGGAATTCTAGGGATGTGTGCTCTAGACTTACCAACTCCCCTGCATCCCTTTTTTCTCTTCTTTGCAAGTCAGCTCCATTTTCTGGGTATAGCCAGTCCTTTGTGCTAAAATGCTAGTTATCAGGAAGACAAAAAGGCTTCTACAYATGTATTTGAGGACTCACCAGCAGGTGGTTTAGCATGTCGCAGATGCACCAGCKCTGACTACTATAACTGTGCTGTAACAACAATGGCTAAAATGCAATTTCAGGAGAACACAACCGAAAATGGACTAATCTTGGATGTATGCCAGGATGTAAGAGAGGAGGTGACATTGGTGATCATGACCTTAGAGCAGCTGAGGATTTCACTGGAGACTTGCCAATATAATGTGAATTAGAGAGGCACACATACAAAATCTGCGCTGCAGAATGGATCATAAAATTTGCAACAGGCATTGCATTGTGCAGATGAAGGGTATTTTCATATGATTGTTCCATTACTTTCTCTTCTCATATTTCCTCTCCACCCCAAGAAGAAATACAAAATTGTTTCCCATGTAGTTAAACCCTCAAATAAACCTACCATAAGGGAAAAATATAGTGTAGAAATTCAGAAGTTGGCACTCTTCCCTTGCAACTTTTTTCACTCTAAAAAATGCATGTATTCTACCATAGCATAGCTTATGTGCAGTGGTTATGTCATGATTAAGTCCTGATGGAAGCAAGCCCTGATAAGGTGGACAAGATGGATCTTGAGGCTAAAGGACTAACCACAGGTGGGAAGCTCTAGCACTGACCTCCCCTGCAGCTCCTGTGAAATCTATTTCCATCGATGTTTTACACAGAGATAACTGTTGTGCTTTAGCAATCAGGCTATGAACAAAGCAGGTTTGGTATATATAGCTTTAGTGCTGTGTACTTGTTCATGCTAAAACCATATCCAAGTATGGCCATAGGGAAAATGGTTTTACAGTGACTTCTTCTGGGTGAGGTTCATTGCCCAGACTGCGAACACGGGGTGGTTGTCGGTGAACCTACAGAGCTTTCGTTTTGTTTGCCTTGCCGTTTGTTTTGTTGTGGTGGTTTTGGGGTGTAGGATAGGAGAAAAGCTGTGTAAAAGTGAAATACTAAGGCTGGCATCCTGGCCATGTAGTCATTATATGTTTGTATCCCCTAATTGTTTGGGTTATTCCTCCTTCCTACTTGACCYATTTCACGTTCCTAGGAAAGATACATACTGTTTCAGTATAAAGGTGGTTTCAGTTTACGGGAACACAGATGATCCCTTTTAAAATTCATAGTTCTGTGAATTAGCTTGGTGTTTATTAAATATCTGTGTACTTCTGTAACAGGTTAAATTGTGGACTGTGTAGGTTGGCATGCTTTTCAAATACTGTTTCACTATCAAAATCTTTATTGAGTGGTTTTTTCCCCACTTCTTTTTCTCTTAATTTGGTGTCCTTTACATCTAATTAAAGCATAATCTAGAAGCACAAAATCTCACCCTCCGCTCGGAAGTAATGAATGTTGGTGTACTTGTAAAAACTACTTGGATTCAAAACCCTTTTTATCATCATAACCTTCAGTTGAATATACTGCAGCTCGTGTCTGATCTGTTGTAACTCTTCCATAYGTGAATGGAGGAATTAACATGCTGAAAAATTTTAATAACTTGTACAGTTATTCTGGTAACATATATTTCATATCTTCTGAAATAAGACATTCTAGGAAATGCTTCTAATACTGATACAGATTCTCAGGGCCTGCAAATACTGTGAAGAGGCATCACCAGGATAAACAGAAAGACAGGCCTGAAATGTTCTGCTTCTCAGCATGTTTCTTTAACAGTATTCATACTAAATATCTATATATATAGAATGAGTTATGTGCGGAAGTGAGCACTCATTACAGTTGGTCTCAACTTTTTAGAAACTACTACACCTTTATGAAAAGAGTTCCAACCATTGGTGCAAAGTGATCTCTGCCTGTGCTGTGGTTTTTGTTATCATAATAAAGAGAGGTGAATGAGAGGACWGTGATATGTGAGGTTAGCCACATAACCTTGTGCTTCAAACCAGTTTGTTTGATGTCTTGAGTTTCCATTTCTCTTGATCAAAATAATCTGAAAATCTTATCAGTGATGAGGTAAATACAAAATATTCAAACTCTGATCATCCTGATCTAAGAATTTCTTCTTGACGATACTGTGTCAAACGCRTGAATCATTTATTTCTTACTGAAGCAAAATTCTGGATAAAATTAAACGATACCGTCTAATACGTATGAGAAGGTGCGACTCTTGCTGTGTGTCCCGTTCCTGCTGCCTTGCTGTCCCGTGCCCCTATAGCTGCACACCGAAAGCTGCAGCAGCTTCCTGCCCAGATTTAATGTGCCTGTCACGTGTTTTATGTTTTACTTCCTATACGAATGTCAGACTCTGGGATTTCACTGTGAGCTTGAAAATATATGAAGAGGCATCAAGCACTGCTATTGGCAGAAAATTGCAGTGGAGTAAAGTTAAAGATGTTTCATTCAGTGATATAGAAAGGCCAATCTGCATCTGCATCTCCCTGCTGGCAGTATCTCAGACTGTGAAAATCATGAATGAGCTTTGTATATATTTTGTGTCAAAAGGTCCACTTAATGAGAAATATCCTAGCGCAATAATCTTTTCTTCATATTGGTTCATTGTTATAATGATCATTTCTGGCCTCACTGGTATTGTCTGTCTGTTCTGGATTAGCTCCTCATTCTACTAATCTAAACAGAAATCTATTAATTGGATTAATTAATCTATTAATAAAAGAGGATTCCTACAGTTATATTAAAACAGCATATTGAGAATTTGTAGGAAAATCAGACGAAAAAAGAAAACCTAGGCTTCTGTGGCAGTGTTGTTTTCTAGCCACCACCTCCATCTTTCTTTCACCTCCTCTGAATAGGCTTTGAACCTGCTGGACAATTCCAGCCCAATTTAGTGGAGCCATTAAGCTTGCAAAGGACTTGAAAAAGTTTTGGTGATTTTCTGCAAATTAAATGAAAATAAATAATGGAGTAGAGACAGATGCCTCTTAATGCCTTCAAGCTGGAGAATTAATTTAATCCTTGTTAGGCAGAAGAGAGACCACCGAGCCTCTTGGCCTCATGACACAGCTGATGAGGTGCCCAAGCTTTGCCRAGTTCCCTGGTTTGGAACACCCTCTGCCCGGTGCCTTCTTGCAAGGATTTGTGTGGCTTTTCAATACCAAAGGCTCCCGTCATTCACATTTGGTTCATGTGATTAATGGAAGGAATGGCAAGTTCTAACTTTCTTAATGTATTTTCAGTGATAAGAACATCAACTTAGATTTCTTTTTTCACTGTTGCAATTCATATAGTGTCATTTAGTAATCATTAACAGACAAGGTTGGTAATCCTTGACACTGGAAAGCTTATTAAGCATGTTTTGGAGGTTTTTTTAAGCTTGAGTCTGTGACTGCAGGTAGAAAATTATTTTTTCATTGAAATGGGAGTGAAAATAAACCCAGTTCAGAAAACCACTGTTTAATGTGTGCTTATTAATACCATACGAAGTTCCTTTTAATATTTTAGTAATTGTATGAAGAGATTTAAGAAAAAAAGCATTTTGGCTCATAAAACAATATTCCGTTGTCCAAAGTTGTCCAGGCCAACTGGGAAAGCTGATTAAATGGTGTTTTATGAAGAGATAGTCTTTTAAAATTTCCAGTATCTTTAGCTCTTCAAACAGAAGCCGTAATCTTTGAATAGGGTAAAACATGACTTTGACTTAAAAATTGTCGTCCATGATGGGTAGTAGATCATGTTAATATTTATTAATTCAAGGGGTTCTATTTCCGTAGCGTAAGTGTTACATCTAATCAGATCGTATCACCCACATGAAGCAAGTCACACTAGGTCAGTGCTCAGATGGGAGACCTATGAAGCATTCACAGTGCTGGAAAAAATAAAAGATCAACTAGCTGGCACATTTCCTGCACAAGAGGTAGTGAGTCGCTCACTATTCCTTCTCACTATCAGAGATACCATGCTGGTGGAGAAGCCATCTTCCAGATGAAGTTTAGAATTAGAGTCATGTCATTTTTAGTCATTAAAAGTGCCGTGGCACCGCTGCTGTTCTTTGCCAGATGGAGACGGACTGCCCACATGCTGCCTGCAGGAGAGCAGTTTCAGTGCAGTGTGGAATTTGGCACCTATTGTTGGAAGCTCTTGGGTAGCTGCTGTGCCCCTGCTCTTGTGCAGCATTGATGTATGCTGAACACAAGGTGTTTGGGTAGTCTAGAGAGAAAAAAAGTAGCGTCTGAAACCTAGTCGAATTTCTGTGTGTTTTGGGGGTTCTTTTTTTCCTAATAACCCTAGTTTCTTCAGTCATCTGAAATTGAGAAGTCTTACCTGGAAAAAAGTTTGAAACGTTAAAAATAATGTATCCCAAAGTCTCAGGAGCTGCAGGCTAAATAAACGGAACCCCACCCATTTAATTACTGCACTTCTAATGACGCATTTGCCAGCCAATCTAAAGATTTTTCTTTTTTCTTCATTATTTTATTAATGTTCAAAGTTGGATAATAGCTGCACTCTGTTTCCTTCATATACTCTCCTTACCTTGCAGATCTTTCTTTTCTCAGCTTCTCTGCTAGGAGACAGCCACAGCCCTTCATACCTTCATCCTGAGCCCCCATGCTGCAACTATATATTGGTTCATGCTGTTGGCCTATGGAGTATTCACAGTGCAAGTACATTAAAATAGCAATAGTAGCAGAAATGTGGCCAAACCTGTTTCGTCTTAGCAGATGGGGCCTTGCAAAATAGTCATCGCTTCAGGAAGAAAGTGCCTAAGTTGCTGAGGAGGGTTTCTCAAATAAATCTTTCTGTTGAAAAGAAGCACTTGTTATGAACTCTACCTTTTGTCTTGTATGGCTTAATCCACTCACTTTTGTTCCCTGAGATTTATTTAATCTCACTTTGTCAGTTGGTTAGTGAGAGGCTTGCTAGCGTATCCTTGCAATCTTAGATTGCTCCGTACTTGTCCTGTTAATAAATCGGGTGATTTACATCTATGCTGCCAAAAAGACATGGAATTGTTTATAAACTGAGAAAGTAAAAACTTCTATTTCCTCCTTTGGTCTTGAAGGCATATTTTAGGACATGCTCGGCTTTTAAATCTAAGCAAATACCTTTGGTTGTTGTTTCAGAAGTGTTTGGGATTCGAAGTTCTACTGAAAGTGCAATTATTTTTAATCGATAGGATTTAGGTACACCGGTGTTGGGACAATTTTTCAGATGCACTCTTTTTCACCTAACACCTTCACAAATCTTAGTGATGGTTTTCTGGAAAAGTAGCTATTGGGAATTAATTGCCCCTGATAGGCTTTGAGGAATTTGTCATCTTACTCTTTTAGCTTCAGCAAGGAAATAACACTTTTCACAAATATGTTCAGTATGAAAACCTGAAAATAATATATATTGTATTTGTTCTCAGCTAGTCCAGAGCTTACTTGCCCTGGTTAGCTAGTGGTTAAAGTGTGAGTATAGTCACGTTTCTGTTGTACATAACTACAGTTCTGTATTTGAATTCTACTTTCTACAAATATTCACTTACCTCCTCCTGCTTTAGTGACTATTGCTGTAGCAAATTCGTCGTATGAGTGTGTGAAAATACTACTGCAGGACATGGGGAACAAGAAGAATGTAGACGTAGTTGCAATGTAATACATTTAAAAAATCGTATGGAATTTCCTTCTTATTTTGCAGTATTTGCCCAAATGACTGTGAAAAACATAAAGCGCAAAGCCATGTCCCCCATGCCCCCCATGCAGTTCAGAGTATATGGGTCACATACACTTTATGTCCAGTCTTTATGTACAAAGTAAATATTACAAATGTAAACAATATAAACATATATATATATGTTTGTTAAGTCCGTATTCCTTTCCTTTTAATGGACTTTTGCAGATAGGAGATGTGGATTTTTGGTTGCCTGCACTTAGACTGCACTTGGTTTACAAGTGACAGTTGCATTTATATAGACCTTTTTTTGCCTATATCTATAAAGTTCTTACCAACAGTGTAGGTGAAGGTTGCTATGACCATTTTACAATTGTGAGAAAGAAAACTATTTGTTTTAGTGCTCAGTAGAGCTGATGAAGAAAATACATTTATATATATTTTATAGGAAAATTTACTGACATTGAAAGAAGGCATATATCCCATTTGGAATACATTAATGTACTTTATGATGTATCACTTTATGATTTTATCATTTTACTTTGCAAGTCAAATAGCTATTCTATTTCTGGTATCATCTTAACCTCAGACATTTGCAGGATGGACACAAAGCTAGTTTTCAGTGTGTCAGTGTGCCTCCATTAAGTATCACTCAGGTAACTATTAGATTTCATGAAACAAAGCGAAAAGAGACAGTGTAAAGGATAATGCTTGTTCCAATTCCCTGAACSTGTACATGCCTGAAATACACTGCTAACAGTGCAGGTCTCAAGGGAATGACAGTAGGGAATATTTTCCCCTGTAGCCTTAAGTTTTTTTACATGTAAGTGGACACAGATAGTCACTGTTGTGAGTGCCCTGAGGACAACGAGTCGGCCTCCCCACGGCTGTCTCTAGTTAATACGTCTTATCCCAACCACAACATGTACAGTTGCACTTTGTTGGCCCAACTTCGCTGAAAGAGTGAGGTGCTTTAGAATTCAATGGGGAAATCCTGATGCCGTTGAAATATTGAAGAGTTCTGAGGTGGATTTCTCTGGAGACAGAATTTCACACTTTGCCGTGGTGTTCTGAATGACATTCGGCTGCATTAGGTTATCTGAGTTTCCAATGTGGCGCTCAAGGATTTTGGACTGAGAGCTGTTGCGAGGTCTACAACTGATTTTAAAGCTGAGTGTAGATAGATATAAAGAAACAGTTAACTTAGAGTTGAAACAGTAGGCTATATTGTGGGGAMATCAATTAAATCAGTTCACTCTATGCCTCTGAAATGAGATATCATTATGTTCAAATCTAAGAGGAAACAGCTGTACCACCTAGTATGCCAAAGCCTTTTTTAAACTAGTCCTAATCTCAGCTTCCTGCTTTATCATCATACTGCTATTCCTTCGCCTGTCAGAGACCCTTGAGTCTCTGGGAACTCATTTATAGTACTGCTTCTGTGGCCTCTCCTGAACTCATTTATAGTACTTGCTCCTGTAGCTTCTCTCATACGTCTGTTATTCTTTGTGTGAGTAGCTCCTCTTTTATTTTAATCATTCCAGAAAATTCAGTCTTCTGGGGGGATGGAGAGGAGGGAGAGCACCTTTTATTTTACTGTGTTGTTTTACCATTCACCTTATTTGTATTTTTCTTCTCAGAAAACCAAAAGGGATGTAAATAACTTTGATCAAGACTTTACACGAGAAGAACCAGTATTAACGCTAGTGGATGAGACAATTATAAAACAAATCAATCAAGAAGAATTTAAAGGGTTCTCTTATTTTGGAGAAGAGCTACTGCCATAGACAACGTTAGGCTGACAGATGAATGATGCTGCAAGAAGTAATTCTGAAGAGATCGTCAAATTACTGAGACTCAGTAGATCAAGAACTACTTTTCTTACCCTGAGCCCATATCCCCAATTAAAGTATATATTTATTGTTTTTTTCCTTTAATCTTCTGACCTGAAAGCACTCTTAATTTCTGTCTCACAAAGCAATGCAAAATAATTTTGTATCAGAAATTGTAGATGTAACACACTGCCGTATATTTGCAACTTTTCTTTTATTCCTAAGATCTCYCCAGAGGACAAAATTGCATCTTTTCCATGGAAAATGAAGCTGTGCTATTAAAAGCTATTTAGCAGATCACGTTCTGTAATCATCATATGTATTTAAGCTAAGGTGGAGAGAACTGTTTCTTCTGCACTGGTGGTTATGAGATCTGCACCCTGATGTGGAACGAATAAGTAATATGTTGCCCTTTGGTAAGCAAAGTCATCTGCCTTCGTGGAGGTGTAATCCTCAATTATGAATTTATTGTGGTGAGGTACAAACTTAAAATAAAGCTGTCCAGAAAAAGAAGCACATCAATGAAGGCTTTCAGTGAAGTTCCTCRTACAATTTATGGAAAACTCTTAGGAATAAGAAGAGTCACAAAGATAACTGAAATTTTATTTAAAGCAGGAAATAGATACTATATGGATAGTTATTAAAGGGCTAAAGAATAAAAAGCCTATAGTACTTTAACACAGCTATATATAGGCGTTTTACAGTTTTTCAGGCAATTGGGTGTGCTATCCATGTTACCAAATTTAATATCCATTTAAATGAACCATTAATATGATGGCAAGCTTACAAATGTTTACAGTTAATTTTACATTAAAAAATTAATTATAAACATTATAAATTTGCCTTTTCCATTGTAGTTAAGTTGATAAATAATTTCTTATTTATATTTATTTTCTCAGCAGTGTGTTACTTTTGCACACTTTTACAAAACCATAATACTACTGCGTTCGTTGTTTTTTATGTTTAAAAATCTAAAGAGAAATCTGCTTTTAGAAGACACAAAATAAGGCTACACATGCATTATGTGGAAGTGTGTCAAAAAACTGAAGATCAAACATTCACAAACTGACATTATTGAAAGTTGTAAATTGAATTTTTTTTGTGTATGAATTGAAATGGTAACTCATGTGGACAATATTACTAATGTGAAGTTACCTCCTGTAGATACGCCAACAGTGTTATGTACTTATATTTCCAGGAGTACCCTGTGGTTTGGGTTTTTTKGGGKTTTTTTTTTGTGTACATGTATCGCTGAGGTCATTTTATTATATATTTTACTGGACTGAGTGAGCGGTCATTGGAATCCATTTTAATTGTTGCACATGGATTTCCAGCTGCACAAAAATATATATACTTGTGATTGGCAAAGTGGCACTAAAGAAGCTTTTTTGCCTTTTGTACAGGTGAGATTTTGTATATAGTGTTTGCTGCAAGGCCTGTGGAATTCATTGAATATAGAGGTATCAACTGCTGCATGTTCAGGCATACTATTAAAATGTTAGTCTATGAAAGAATAATTATAATAATGTCCATGTGCAATACTCTTGTATGTGTATTGGTTCAAGTTACTGTCAGACAGATGAGGTTTTTGTTATAAAAGATGTAGACATATATTAAGCTATACTAAATCTCTTGTATAGTTCTCTTCAACTCTATTATGACATGATAGAGCTCGGAAAGAGAAAGGAATGTTACAAATTGTGGTGGACAAGGTGTGAATCATTGGCTTTAAGAGATAATCTGGGTCTCAAGCAGATGAGTTAGTTTGTGTCAGTTTTGCGTCTGGCTGCTCATAGCCTGTTACTGATGACAACATTCAGTTCCATTTTGTTTTGTTTTTAAAACTCAGGTGTAATTATTATATATATTCTTATGATTATTTCAAAATATTAAATATTATGATATATCAATTAATGTGTTGTCTGGCCTACAGGTGTAATAATGGATCAAGCCTTTAGTTTAATTTAATTTATCTTCAGTAATCTTTCGTACTGGGAAAAGACTAGCTTCTGGAGCTGAGTACCAGCACAGAAACATCTTAATGATCGCATCATCTCAATGTTTAAATTTCTTTCTCTTTTAGAAATGTATTGTAGAACTGCCCATCAATTTGTGTCTCGCCACTGGCTCTGTTTATTTCTCATCACGGTTAGCTTTTGACATCCAGGCAAGGACTGATCACAATGCTAAAGCGTTTTTTTCCATAGGTGAGTAGGCTGGCTAGGAAGACAARTTATCGGATAGTGCACTACTGCTTATACAACAAGAGGCCTTTACACAAAACTCTGAGCATTTATTTTGAAGGAATAAAAGCATCCCATAAAGCTTTTGTAAGCAAGCTATGTAGTCTGTATTCCTGTTTCTAACATGAAGATAATTAGCAAACATTTGTATTTCAAGAGGCCTCAGCACCTGCAATATTTGGTAGGATGCTAAGAGAAAAGTCAAGGAGATAAAAACTTTTGCATGGGCAGATATTTCTTCAATATAAATAGTTAGATCCTCTTCATTGGGTTTACATCGGAAGGTTTGTCTGTTACCTTAAACATTTTTTRAAGATAATTCTTAAAAATGGACATTCTGTTACATTTCTGCCTACAATCTTCCCTGTTCCTTCTTTGTAAAATGAGTGCAAAATGCCAAAAAGATTATTAATAATAATAATTATAAAGAATCCATTGTTTCTTGTTTTTCCTCCCAAACAGACTTCATAAAAAAATGGAAACACATTTTTCTCCATAGGGTGAAAAATAATTCTCTCCAAAAAAGGCTTACAAATTACCTCTTTTTAAATTATGTGCAGAATAGTTATGGCTAACTATAACTGTATTCAGTTGGGGGGTAAGTTTTTTTTTTTTTATTGTGAGGATTTATTTGTACAGAATTTTTTTCTTATGGATGTAATTTGAATCTCTTGCCATTCATTAGTGTTATTTCATCGTAAACATTATTACTGTGCCAAATGTACTGTATTCAAAAGGATGTGAATGTGTATTGTTTCGGAACCTAATAAATACAATGATGTTAAATCTTATTTTTTTCCCCAAAGTTTTCCTGAGTATTTCCTAATGAGGAAGAAACAAAGATGAAGGATGAATATTTTTCCTGTTGCATGTCGTGCAAAATACCGTGAGCTTGTCTTTTAGGAGTGGACATTTTACAAAGGAAGGATTTGCTAACAAGAGCCTCATCTGTGAAGCACTAAACACCCCAAGAGAAACACAGGTAACAGTGCCTGAACACTATTTATCTTGGGCAATATAACATTTACCTCAAAAACACCAAGCAGATGAGTTTACAGACTTTTTCTGCTTACCAGCTACATAATGGTCACTGAGTTCTGACTGATCCCAGCATTCTGCGTAGCTGCATTGTTAAAACTCGCTTCAGCAGGACACTTTGTGTACAAACACGTGAGACTGCTTTAGTCTTTAACTGGATTGATTAGAGGGATTAATAGCATGCATAAGTTTAATTAATTAGGGTCATAGAGCTTATTAAATTATTTATTTAACTTAATCTGTCAATGTGACACTGTCTGAAATATTTGTGTTTCATCATTTTTCAGTTTGCACCTTAAATACTTTCCATTTTCATGGTCTAAAATTCTTAACTTCCGTTCCAGTAGATCAGCTATCAGCATACTCTGGCAGTAATTCCAGTTAACAATCTCCAGTTAGTATACCTAGGTAGTAGGTACACTAACTAGCTTAAAAAAAAAAAAAAAAAAAAACAAAAAAACCCACCAAACAAACACAAAACCAAACTTAATTTGAAGAGTGTTTTCTCTTGAAATTGCAGCTTTTGCATAAACCTCCATTTTTTTCCTTCATGCTGAGTCTTCTCAAAGTCACTGAACGTGTTTGGTGTCTATGAACATATTCCAAATCTGGTGTGTTGACAGTATTAGCATAAGCTTTGTCGCACAGATTTTACCAGTTAAACAACTATGTAACATCTTGATTTTCTGGGTTAGTTTTGCAACCTTAAAAGCATATGAAGGACTTAACCGTCGTCTTACAAACAATAAGCATCACTGGTCTCCAAATACATCAATCCCCATCATGTTTTTTTATAATGCTGTAACTGATGTCTATTAAGAAGAGGTTTAATCTTTGCTGATGGACTGCAAAATTTGGAAAGACAGCAGTCTTTTGAAGAGGAATGAGTCGCAGTCTGATTGACTGTCCATGCTGTAAATGTGGTACTAAAAGTTCAGGGAGAGTCAAAGCATGTATCTGTCTGCTTTTGTGGCCTTACACAGGGGATGTTAGATCACTTTACAGTGAAAAATGTTTTTAGCCTCCTAGTAGTCTGGTCGGGTACATGAGTAAATCAGTATGATAAGCACCTAAGCATACTGATTAAAATCAGAATAATTATCCAATGGGGAATTGAAGCATTGAATAGGTTGACATATCCTAACTCGCAGAAGCTACAGAAATTCAATCTGGGTCTTCACCTATATATACTGTTCGAACAAAACAGGTTTTTAATCAAAAACACATGGGGTGAACATGCCTCATTGCAGGCATGAGGCGAAAACAAGAATGAGTTAGATCAGAGGGGACCTCTTTTAGGACCAAGAGACTTTTCATCTGAGTGACATAATAAGGTATTCATATAATCAAAAGAAGGGGTGAGCAGCCATACTGAGTCAAACCAAACATCACTCAGGTCAGGTATCCTGCTCTTGGCAATGGTCAGTAGCTTAAGCAGTAATGTGCACTGATTAGAAATCAAGAACTGTCAGCTTTGATTCTAGCTATAGAAGTATAACCAATAAAAAATCCCCGTGGAAAAAATCTGAGAACAAGAAAGCATGAGGTGGTATTCTGCCTGCAGCAGTTCGACTCCATGATGTTATGAAGTAGATGGTGGTGTCTTTATTATATTTAATATCTCTGAATTAACCTTCTTTTGATTAATCAGTTTTTGAACAATGTCAGCTCCTGGCATGCAAAACATTCTGTGGGAAAGAGCTCCACAGCTCAACTAATCATTGTATTAAAAATTATCTCCTTTTGTTTATTCTGTAATGATTTTTGCTGCCTGGGTCTTTCTTTGAAAGAGGATAAATAATCATTCTCTATTCACCTTTTTCATGCCACTCAGAATTTTATAGGTCACTGATACATCCTTCCTCAGCCAGTTCTTTTTCAGACTGAAAAGTCCCTGTCTGTGAAAAGGCTTCATACAAACACATCCCATGTTTTTGGTCATCTGTGTCAACTTTCTCTGAATCTTTTCTAGTTCTACTGTATCCCTTTTGAAGATGGGGAGTAGAATTACATGTAATATTCAGTATGTGGATGCAACGTGGATTATTATAATGACTAGTGTGTTCTGTTTTGTTTTCTGTTACATTTTTATATCTTTTTTTCTTAATCCAAGTTTGTTCTCAATCATTTTACAGGCCTTCCCAGATTAGTGTCAGTTGTAAATCTAATATGCATGCTTTCTGTTAGATTCTTGAGTCCTAATGAAAATACATTCTGTCCAGGACATAATGAAAATAGGTTAAACAGGAATTTAACCAGTGCAAAATCCTGCCTCAGTGCAGGCTTCCGTTTTAGCAGTAAACCTTTGATCATTACCTTCTCAGTATGGTTTTCCTACTGCTTTGGTACCACCTATGTATAGCTATGTTTAGACTGTCTTTCCCTAGCTTGCTTATTAGAACATTGTGTGCAACAAATATTTTTCCAAAATCAAGATACAGGACATACTCTACTCCCCTCTTATGAATACAGGCTCTTACTGTGTTCTTGAATATCCCTTCTTTTGACACGTTAGCTACAATGAAGGGGAGAAAGATAAAGGTTTTCTTAGCACATTGGGAAAATATATATATGTGCCAAAACAGTTTCCACTCCATCTTTCCTTTTACCTCATCATTGCTGTGGAAGCAGGAGATAAGAGCAGCAGCCTGAGGTGGAACACAAGCTGCCACTATAAATATTGTGAAATGATTATGCAAGACTGTCCAAAATTTGGAAAAGCATTAAAGAACTTTCACGTTTGTACACAGATGTTTAGTCCTTGGAAAAAAATCAGTTAGGAAGAAGGTCAGTGACCTGGAGTCTATTGCTGATTTGGGCACTGGAGTAAGAACTGAATTGAGCATTGCATGCACTTGTCATCACCATCCAATACTACCGGTTTGATCTAGTGTCTTATGTACTACAGAAGGTAGCACAAATATAAGACTAAAGCTGCTAGTAACAGCAAGAGTCAGTGCCAGGCTGATGCTCGTCTGTGCCAATGTCCATTCTCAYTTCTCTAACCCTATTAAGACAAAACGTTACCCAAAGGTGCCATGCATCCAGGATTAGTGCTGGAAGGGGGAAAGTAAATAACAGGAGTCCTGCTTTTGGCCTACAAGAGCTGGTAGGTTAGTTTGGTCACCTTATGTAGCTGTACCCTCGACAACCTTGTAGGAATAGGCCAGATATTCCTTGAGTGACAATAAATACATTCCTACTCAAATAAGTCTGTCAGATGGTGACAGTAACATAGAGGGAGAGACTGGAATATCAACACAAAGAAGCGTGCCTAAATGTCAGAAATGCAAAAATGAGTACAGTTGCCTAAGCAACCTCCTGTTTTCATTGACGTGAGTGCGTGGAGCTTGAGACTTTGAAATTGTGCAAAGGGAGAGATACTATTAGGCCATTTTACAAATCAGCAAACTGAAACTAGGTGCTACAATGATCATTTGCTGCTGATTGTGTTAGTATAAAGTCAACAGAAGTGCTAGGAAAAGAGCATGTGTGAAGCTAGCCAGTGCTCTCACTGTACTGGCGTTTCTGAGCACAAGGTGTTTTCAAATCATGCTTCACTAAATACCTGCTGGTGGTCTCCCATGAAAGGGCTTCATGGCTGTTTGGAGTCCCCTTCACTCCTCTTTTCTGTTGCTAAGCCAAAAGACAGTCAAAAGTTGTGTGCAATCAGATACAGTAGCTGATGCATAAGAGAGGTGGGTTTTTTTGGTTTTACAATGGGATAAGGTTTTTATTGAAACGTGGTCACACCCAGGCAAAGTTTGAGAACCTCTGTGTTCTAGGAAAGCTATTTACTCAGAGTCTTTGGTACATCAAAAAAGAACATTTTCTGTTGATTTTTGGTTAATGAGCAGTGAGAAGTAGGCAAAGATACCAGGCAYATGGAGGCACATTTTTCTAAATAATGATGTGGTTGATTAAGGTGAGCAGATTGAGGGCCAAAGAGATTATGCAAATCTCACTTAGGTAAATGTTTATGTTAGGGTGGGGATCACTGTCCTGTTTAGAAGCAAACTTAAGACCTTTAAACTTTACTTGTTGGAATAACGTGGAGACATTTTTTGATTAAATGATATGCTAACCCCTTACATGCTTAGTGCATTGCAACTGCACTCTTACTATCCTTCTAAAGGACAGGAGCTGAACTTCCTAGATCCTGAATTCTGCTGTTACGAGGCCTGTTCACAGTTTATGATGCTGCTCTACTGAAGTACAGGGTTATGTGAAATCCCTCGAACACCACCTCCTAGCTGCTGAACTGAGGCACTGGGTAACCCCAAGATTAGTCCTCCCAGAGTGCAGGAATCTCACTGGAAAACTGGTGTTCTAGAGCAGATTTTTTTCCACACTTTTCCAATCCCAAACAGAGMGCCAACTTTTTAAGCAGTTGTTACCATGAAACTCTGTGTTTGGGCACTCTGAAATACAGTCAATGATGTGTATTCCCATTTAAAGCATCTCTGGTCATAGAGACAGCCTGCTAAAATCATTGGTGTGTTCAGTCTACCAAATATGGGCCATGAAGTGCTGATCCAAAGTCCACGTACCAGTGAGTCCCTCATATTGTTAATTCCATAGTCATCTTGCCCTACTCTAGATATGAGACTACTATGACCCTACTTCCCATTGCACATCACCAGTGCTGGCTTGGTCAGGCAGCAGCTGGACACATATTGACTTCAGTGGGAGAAGAAATGGAAAACTGTGCAGAACACCATTATTCTGACAAGTTGAAGGGCTACAAAAGCAGCATCAGTCTTTAATGCCACCAGAGAAATCTCCTTCCTCCAGAAGAGTCAACTTACATACAACATCCTCTCAATACATCCCTGCTGAAAGCYTGTGTACTATCAGCCATTAGCCTTCTGAGAGGCCCATACCAAGTGGTGAACTGTCAAGATGCTCACCCCAGTCACATTATCCTTTTTCTCATTTGCTTGCTTGGGGATAGAAGTAACACTCTGCAGGAGCATTTTGCAGTGGATAATAATGCCACCACCATGTATTTGGTTGACACACTGAGAGAGGATCTCCAGCTGGAAGACTTCAAATATGAGAGCTTTACTGATGTTGTTGTTCTTGTTAATATTCTTGCCTGTGTTGGGATAAGAGTCTGGATGATGAAGAGGAGTGGAGAGTATTAATTTTCATTTACTGAGCTGTCTAGCAATAATGAACCACCCACACAGCTAAACAAGTTGATTTCAGAGCCAGGGAGGTTATCAACACCAATAAAAAAGCAGTTGTCATATAGTTTAGACGCTATGCATGGGCAAAAAACTTCTGATGTATCACTCATATGCAAATTGAAAGTATTTCTATAACCTCTGACCCTGCTTGTAAACAGCAAATTCCAGGAATTCTGCTGGAAACCATACATCACTAAGGCAAAATTGTACTTAGCAATAAACAAGCTTTCCTCTGTGAAAGAATCTGGAAGTGGAAGAATGCAAGACCTTGAAATGCACTGCTGAGTGTGGGGAAACCGCTGAGGCCACCTCCTGCCTAATGGCTGGGAAAACACCCGCCCTTGCGGAGCTCCCAATGGAAATATGTAAACCAGACATGGCTGTCGTGCGCGAGCACCTCATTAACACGCTATCAGGCATTCGCAGGCAGCAGCTGTGCGGTGCCAGGAGTGAGCGGACACGCAATTTAAGCTTGCTCTGGCATGAAACGGGAAGTCATTGGGGGAATTCAAAGAACTGAGTGGAAGGACAGGCCAGTTATTTTAATGGCAGCAGGAGGACTGAGGAGCAAGTAGGTGAGCATGGGAAAGACAGAAAATGCAGTAGCAGTCCAAAATGAAAAATCCCCTTGGAACGGGGGAGGTTTCCAGTGATCAAAGACAACGGTGAGAAGATTGCTGAAAGGTGATCGAGGGAGGAAATGTGAATCTTGGAGAGACGCTAAGTGTAGGAGGCAACAAGAAAAATTCAAAGTGGATGTCTGTGCTTCATAGACGTGCCCCAAGATATGCCTAAGCTACTTTTAAAATAGCTAGCGTGGGTACCGTTACCTCAGCAGTGCAGCCTTGTGTTCAAATACTTATCTGGCGCCTGAGGGAGGGGAGTTTACAACAGCTGAGAAGTCAACATGGCTGCTGATTACATTGCTAGGAGTAAAGAGTGAGCTGGTTTAAAGCTAATCCAGGGTGTTTATACACAATTTCAAATCACAGTGTCAACCTATGCTGGAAGCACATCTAAATAGAAACCCAAAGGTTGTGTGTCCATGGAACAACATGGTCTGTTCCATCAGGATTACCACTTGGCCACCATCTCCTTCCCAAAAGTATGTTCATAAGCCTCTCACATTCAGCTCTTTCAAGGGAAGGACATAATTTCTAAATCCAGTAATACAATGTTCCTGAAACACTGCAGGAAATCCAAGCTTTACAGCCTATGTGTTAAAAATCTAAGGCAGATAGTGTGCTAGGGTTTTCCCCCCTAAAAGCAAAGAGGTGAATTGTTCTAATATAAAATAGAATGGACCTCTGTTATTGGTGTTGTATACTGGTGTTGTATATGTCCTCACACAAGGAAAATACGTGTGTTTCTTCATGATAGAAACATCAACAAAAGGTAGGGAGATCATAAGGTAAAGAATTACAATGCCAGTCTACGGCTCTCAGCCCACTGCCATCGTGATACTGCACGAGATAGACACACTGATCTTCTTCTGTCTTGTGTTTCTTGTTCATTCATCAGTGCAAGAAAAACTCTTTCTCACATCAAAGGCAATAAGGCAAAACAATGCAACAAAACAAATATGAGATCTATTGAATAATGCATCAACTTCCATGTAGAAGATAGAAAATTATGCTAGAGCAAGTATTTTCTGTATTCAGAGTATATTTTAATTTATCAACATTCAGACTTATACTCTGAGTTTGCTTGATTTTTCAGAACAAAAAAATAACATAATGTTACTGGTAGACCAAGCTGACAAAAGGGCTGTTTTGCTAAATCTTTTTTTTTTTTTTTTTTTTTTTTAGCCCAGAAGGTCTTTGAGGTGTACTGTACTGCAGTAGTTAATCCAGCCTGTCATCTCATGGTGGCTGAAAGAGGTGATCCTGCCCATCTTTCCCTGCTCTCAGCCACATGATCTCCACTTTGTGGGCACTGTGAGCTGGGATTCAAGTGTGCTAGGTGCCGTACTCCATTCCTCCTCTCCGCTTATCRGTTCCCTGAAACGCTTTTATGGGAAACGGTGTAGGTCAGCACCCACTCTCGTATCTACAATGTGTAGAGGCTATTAAGCACACTCCACTGCGTAAAGAGGGCAGTCTCCCTCCTGCCTCTTGGAGTTTCCTGTTAGCACTGCTGGCTTTGTGCTGGCTCTGGCAGTTGCCTGACCTCTTTTGAGACAATCCAGCTTGCTAACCTGATAGGAGACCACTCACTTCTTTTCATGAGTCAATTCTCTGCCATTTTAGAAAGCTGAATCAGTTAATAAAAGGGTTGGGTGCATCCCAGACCACTGAAGGCAAGTGGTGTGGTTGTGGAATTGGGAATGGCAAGGTGGGAGAAAGAGGAAAGACTGTTCTTTGGGGTGGTGGGGCTGGGCAGTTCATTTCAGGTCACCTTATACCTTCTTGACTAAACAGGCTCAGAGGACACCATTGCAAAGGTAAGAAATAACTAAAGAACAATCCTGTCCTGCAGGAAACCATGCTGGTGAATCAGTGGGGTGTTGCCCTGTCTTGGAATCCGTGCTGGTCCAGTGCTGGCATGATGAATTAGAGGATGCAGTTGCTGAAAAGGTAGTGGTTCAAATGTAGCGATGCAAATGAGATATAAAATTAAGTTCTTGAAAGGTGGATTTTTAAAAAAACACTAACAAGAAAACCCACAGTTTTCAGGGGAAATTCAATAGGGAATTAAGATAAACCACAAAAGTTAAAATGACCCACCCAACAAAAGTGAGGGAAGAATTGCCAGGGATTGCAGTCAAGAATGTCTTGTCCTCACACAAGCAGCCTACGTTACCTCCAGGGCTGAACAGCAACTGCTCTTCCCACTCAGACATGAACAACATCACCCAACTGGGTATGACCTACTGGCATATTCCCTGTAGCCTTCACACTTGGATCAGAATCCAGAGTTATGCTAGGGACTGTGCGATCACAGGCACACATTCCTGCTGCACTTATCAGTCTCCCAAAGAGATCCTGTGGGCTTGCAGATGCAGTGCAGGTCAGCACCCACTCTCCTACTTGCTCGGTGTAGAAAGTAATGAATTATGGGGCTGACAAAACTGTASCGTTTTAGTAGAGGGGTTTTGTAGGGTTTTGGGTTTTTTTTACAAACAGACATGCTTGGATTTTTTCCCAAGATGTAGACCCCAGAGACTCCAGGCAGATACTGTAGATCATCAGTAAGTACCTCTGCAGCAATATTCAAAGAACTGAGCATGCTTAGTATTTCACCAAAAGAGCTGATGAACTAGCAGCTGCTTTGCTGAAACTTATCTTTGTTTCTGTGCTTTCCATGGACTGGGATGGGGATTTACCAGCCCTTTCTGAGCCACTGGCTCACAGCTCAGCTACAGCCTTGGCTAGTAAGATGTTGGGAGGTTGGGTCTGATTGTTTAAAGCAAGGGAACAGAGAGCCTGATCTGTGATGTGCACAGCATCCTCAGGTCTCAGGAGGAAATAGAGTACTCAAATTCATTGGAGTGGAGGGTGTGCAAGATGTGAAATTCAGTACCTCAAAGAGCCCTGCAAAAATACTAAGCTATTTGCAGCCCATTCTCCTCAATAATGTGGAAATTCAGAAGATACCTATCTGAATTACTCTCTCTGACTGTTTTGTGTGTGTCTTGCTTTGGGTTTAGTCCGTCCTGGGTATTTTCCCACTGATATTATTAATTTCTTTTTCCTTCAACCTAATTTTGTGTCTTCCCATATCTGTCTCTTTTTTTTCTCCAGTTCATGTCAACAGCTGGAGATTGAGCTGTTGGGTGAGATTTCTTCCTACATTGGACAGTTTTACCCGTTGACCCAGTGCCTGCTGTGATTTTGGCTAAGATAATACAATTCATTCAGTGTCATTCACAGCAGGAGCAGAGAAGAAATTGTTTCATTACAGGAGCACAGAACAATGATGATACTACCAACTATATATAAACACAGAGCACTAGTTACCCACCAGCCAACATTTAATGGAAGTGCAAGGCTGGGTGAATTTCCTCAGCTACCACCATCTGCCAAAATGCATTCTGAAAGAACAGACGTCCAATGTTGTGCTCTGAAAGTTCCAAAACTTGTGATCCAACTGTTAAGTTCATATCCCCCAGTCTGTAAATCACAGCTCTCCTAGCCTGCAAAATGATACCAGCTGACTGCAGGCTCAGAAAGAGCGAAAAAAGTTGCGTCAGACTCCAGAAACAGTGCGGTGATTCATCTCTTTGATTTGGCAAAATGTTTTAATAGGTACGAACACTGACTGAAAGAAAATGCTGGCATTCTGCCTTGTTTTGCTACCTCACACCCCTTTTTTTCCCCACAACCCCTTTTCTTCCTCGCTGCGAAAAGTAAGTATGTTAAAGGAAACAGATTTACCAAAATTAGAATCCTGCATGTGAGCCAGCCAGTTTTCACAGTACTGCAGTCAATAGCATGTGCTCTTGGAACGCACCACTTTGGATATCAAAGAGAGATTTGATCAGAAAGCTAATGGGTGCTCTGAGAAGCAACATTTGTCCCTCCGTTTGCTTTGAAAGCTCGTTTCCATGTACAATAAAAGTAACCATACACTTTTGTGCAACTGCTACCCAGTACCCACAATGAGTGATTATAAGTGAAAGGAACTACTGATTCACTTAGTCATCTTCTGTCACAGATGCCCAATGACCAAACACTAATTGACTCTTTGAAATCTTTTTCAAAATAAATCTATGCAAATGGGGAAAAAATTACTCCAAATACTTGTGGTTTTGTCGGTAGCTGCTGTGACTACTGATCAGTCCTCTGCTGTTCTTTGGAGATGAGAAACGTGTTTGAGATTCACAGTGGAAAGAGGCAGATGAAGTGGCCTTGCAAACTTATCCCTAAATTAAGAAATCCATATTGATACCAAAACTACCAATGAAAAACCACATTGTGGGGATTTTGTTCTGTGATGGTACTGTATATCATGTAAATAAAGAAGAGATCAGATGAAGTCTCCTGCTAGGAGTTTAACAGGGTGATTCCTCAAAATTAGGACTTTGAGACCAGAAAATCTCAAAGACAATTGCCCCGGGTTCTAATACGCTCGTGCTCTAAATACTCCAGAACCCTCAGAGAAGCAACTGAGCGTGTTAGAGGAGGGACTGTTTCATCCCCTTTTCCCCACAACTTCTGGAATAAAGTCAGCACTCTGCCACCTCTCCTTTCCTCTTGAGACTGTGAGACGAGGAAAATACTAATCTCTTACCCCAGCTTGGGAGAAGATGAGAAGAGCCCTGGCACTTGGTCTCCTCTTGGTTTTAGATGACCGGTGGCTGTTTTCCTGATGGCGTTGGGCCGTGCGTGCTATTCCCTCCGCCAGTTTGCGCTGCTGGTGAGAGCCCAGCAGCTGCTTCCTCTGRCCTCTGCATGGTCCGAGGGTCTTGCTTTTCGGCCTGCCCTGCCTTGCCCCCCTGGGGCCTATGAACCATTCTCTCCTGCCGTGCGGCAGAGGGAGCATGGGGCAGGGTGAGAATGAGTACGCGCGTGCTTCACAGGTGCAGGTCACTAGCAGAGTTGGGCAGGGCCGGGATTTGGAGTATTGGTGATATTCCTGCACTGGGAAGAGTAAAGGAGTGGTGTGCTTGCTAGAGACCTGCGAGCTCGGTTGTTTGAATAAGTGAGGCCCTTAACAATGTTAGTTGGACTGCAGTATTTGGAGGCATCTAGCCAGGATTTAAACATGTGTCTTCTCCAGTATCCTGCTGGTCATGTCCCTTCTTTTTCCCCCCCTTCCTGTGCTTTTCTTTGGCCAATTGAAATTTGAAAGCTATAAAAAGAAGGAATTTTTTTACAAGGATCTAGAAGTGCATKATTTTTCCTCTTATTGTAAGTTTTAATATTGCTGATATCCATCGAATTTACTTGTTGCTTGACATGTCAGTGTGAATATATACAACTCTATTTCCTGAGGATAGCTGAAGTGACAGATGATTTCATTGTTGGCTGTACAATAGGCATAAGTACAATGGAAAAGAAGGGCTGACATCTGCTATGGTGATATGTTTTCAAAAACATGTATTGTCATCTCTTTCTCTTGTGTGTTATGCAATGATAATTAGGAGTGGCAAAGTGAGCATCAGTTTGGCTGCTTTGCAGTGATTCAGAGTTTCTACTCAGCAATTTGTATTAGCGCCTTCCAGTGTCTGGCAGTGCAGTATGTTCAGATAACACATCTTTCTGTTTCTGAAGTAGTGTGCTAACTGTGCAAAGACAGCAAAGTAACTGCTGTTTATATGAACCGAAATCCAGCAGTCCTTACTTAGGTCAGCTCCAGATGCCTCCATTCTGTCCATGAAATGTCCACAGCATCATCCACCCTGGAGATGTCTCTGGTTGATTTTCTATGTCCTGTGCTTTCTCTCTCCTGTTTTTTGTCTCTACCCTGAGCATGAAGTTTCCGTGATGTTTTGCGCCCACACAATACCATGGCAGTGAAAACTATAATACTGTAATGACCATTCAATGACTAACCTGTGTCTGAAGAATAATCTTTACATCTCTGCTGAATTTGACTCATACTCCCCACTTGAAAAGCTGCTGCAAGCCCAGATATGATTGATGGGTGATAAAGTAACACAGCCCACGTGAAATATTAACCTGTATTCTCTGCTGATCACCATATTTCCAAGCAGCTCAGGATCCCACCACATGGGGGATCTACACTTTTAGGTAACATGGTAGTTCTTGCCCTAAAGTCCATTTCCAATCTAAAAAGAAGAGCGAGCAGGTAGTTGAGAAAAGCAGAGGAAGGAATAGAAGGGCTGTATTTGCAAATATAAACTCAAAACTAATAGCCGCAATCGTATCTGTCAGCACACTGCATGCTCGGTGTGCATTACACAGGGCTGAGGGAGACATTGAAGATGGTGCTTACAAAGCAGGAGTTGATTCTTCCTGTAAAAGGTAGCCTGGGAAGAAGTTAAAGCATTGGCAAGGGAATCAGATGTTGGTAAAGCAAAGAGTAGGGCTGATCTTTTAATGAGAGAAAGATCACAGCAGGAGAGGGGAGCTGAGTTGTGAAGCTTTCAGAGAAAAAAAAGAAAAGAGGTTCCATTTCCTTTTCTCTCCCTGAGCATTTCGTTTTCTCCCCAAACACCCTGCATACCACATCACCTGAACACATTGTGTTCTCCAGCCTATCTCCACCTATCACCACCACCCAACACCCTGTATTCTAAGGAAAAGTTGTGTTCCTTGCTTTACATGCAGTGGCTTAATGATTTACTCATTCAACCTTTACATATATAAAGCTATTTTCCCTGCCTAGGGACAGCTGCAGTACTACTGTATTATAATACTGTAGTATTTTTTACTACTGGTAGCAACTCTCCATGCAGAGGTGACTTACTGCTCAACCTTTTCACTCATGTTTAGGAGGTTTTGGCAGCAACTTTACCCACCTCCTGCTGCACTTGAGTTTGGGAAATTTTTGCCTCCAAACGGGTCTGAGGAGGCACAGTGGGAGGGGATGAAACCTTGCTCCTGCCACAGGTGCAGGCTGTTAAGCAGCAGTGAGGAGCTGGCAGGGCCATAACCAGCCCCAGCTGTGCCAAAGCCAGCACCAGCCGCTGGGGCTAATGAAAGCTGGGGTGGCCATGGCAGGCCCTCAGCAAGTCCTGTGGGCAGGTCCTCGGTGCAGGGAGAGGTTTGGTCTGAAGATGTGCTCTTGTCCCTGTCCTGAGGTGGGTTTGCAGGACTGCYGTGGGAGAAATACAGGTAGGGCAGCAAGCAGTGCAGTTGTTCTTTGTAGTGGTGGTGTCAGGGATGAGCTTATGGGGGGAGGGGGGGGYAGTATTGTTTGTACCTGTGAATACTTTGTGAAGAGGCTGGTAAAATTGGTCCTTTGTTGAGAAAGATGACTTAATTTTGGAACATGTCAGGAGGATTCATTGTTCTCTTGTAAAAATTCTGATATGTGAGGTGTGTGTTTACTTGCTACTGTATGTATTCTACGTAAGGATTCAGGATTTCCAATGCTTTTCTAATAAATGTGGGTGTTCAGGGTTGTTTGTAACTGAACTATTTCTTGTAGTAGCAGACAAGTTTCAGTCAGGCTTCTGTTGTGTTAGATCTTGTTCAAATGCAAACTCTGTGCTTGTTTCTAGCCAAAAAAAAAAAAAAAGAGTTTTCTAGTCATGACTGCTAAATACAAGGTGCCTTGTGTTTTGTGAGCTCTGTGGTAGGGTAAAATATGGTAAAAATAAAGCATGTTACTTTATTGTTATGTTATGAAATTARTTTACTGATATGTAATGAAAAAATCTTATGTGATACTGAAAAACCTCATGTGTGCAGGCTTTACTACACTTAAGCRTAAACTGAATATATCCCTCAGCTTCTCATCATAGTTGCAGAAGAAACTAGCCTCCCATTACACTTTAACATATGTTGATGTGTAGGGTTATTTTTAATTATTATTTTCATCAGCAAAGTAAAATTAAGAGGAGCTAGTAAAGACAAAAATGCACTTTGAGGAATAGACATTATAGTAAAGTCTCAAGATCTGTTCCTTGATCTCTGTTTCTGATTTGCTATATGATGAGTAAATTCCCATGTGTGTTCTGGATCAGAGGCTGAGCCCTGCAGTCAACTGGTTTTATATGATTTCAGTAGTAAAGGGACAAAAGCTAAGAAATGGGGTCCTCTGACACTATGATCAGCCTATTCTTGCCCCTTTCTCACCATGGGGATGATGAGAGGGCAGAGGAAGGAGCTGTAGGTGAAGTTTTGGTATGCTTTAGCAAAGGGAGGCTGGTGGGTTAGARGCAGAGACAAGTGGAATGTGCAGGGCTGTGTTTCACCTTAACTGTGTGCAAAAGCTACCTATTACAAATGCATCTCTGTCTCTTTGAAGGATTGAAATATAATTAATGGGTGAAGGTTCAGGCTAGCTTCATTTGTGTACAGTTTATCTTTAGTTTAACTGCAAATRTTTCCCTTTTCTAATAGAAGGGGAAATGTTTGATTGTGCCTCTGTGGTTATCCTCACAGCAGGTGTAGCATCTGTGGTAGGACTGCCCTGAACCACCTGGAGGGAAAAAAGACAGACTAAATGACTAAAACTTGGGCTTGAYGTTGATAAAGGAGGGCACTTGGCGGTGAGGCACTAACTTGAATGGTGGGGGCTTCGCTCCTTGTCCAAGAGCCTGCGGAAAGGACAAGRAAGTTTGTAGGATTCTCTGTGATAGTTCCTGGGGCGGGACAGACTGCGATTGGACATATAAATGAAGCAGTTCTGATAATGAACCTCTCTTGGGCTGTTTCTTGGCTGCCAGTGCCGTTGCTGTTAACGTGGTGTGGTGGAGTGTCCTGAGCTGCCATGAGCTGGAGAATAGAAGMAAGCTAGTACATTGACTTCAGTCCACCCTCTTTCCTTGTATATTTTTCTTTTTTACTGCTCGAGCTTCTTCTAGAGGTGTTTTCCCTGTATTGGCACTTGAAAAGATGTGAATGTCTCTGTGTGGGAAACCACATGTCATAGTGACCCAGGGAACTTGTACTGTATTTTCTGTCACTGGGCAGCGACAGAAAGGCCATCTGAACATCTTTCAAACCAGGCTGAGGCCAGCCCTTCTGCTACTCTARGAGGCTGTGCAGGACAGCAGTGGGAGGACTTCTATAACTAGCATTGCTGGCTTATTCCAGCTGCAAAAGTGTCTGTGAAATTGGAGCCTGTGAGAGAGGATTTACGCTCATGTGGCTTGATCTCAGAGAGCTTACAGATGCAGGATCTTACAGACCAAATATTCTCTTACAGTTGTACTGTCATCTTCAAGTTTAACTCCCTACAAAAATGCAACGAGAAAGCGAGAACAGAAAAGGCTGAAAGGCAAAGTGACTTAGACTTCTTTTTCTTGGTCTATGCCTGTGTAAACGTTCACCCTCTTACCATGCTTTATATGTCAGTTCTCTGTGTGTTTTCTTGTGCTCATAAACCAGAATTAATTTGAAAAAAGGAAGCTATAGYTCAGTAGCAGTGTTTACTAAATGTCAAGAAACATCTCTGCTGCATGTCTTTGCCATTGTGGCAGTCTTTGAGATTGAACTTTTTTAAGAATAATATAATAATCTCTTAGTCCTTGAAGGACTCTCTTTTTTTTATTTTTTTTTTTTTAACTCATCCCCTCAAACTCTTGTATTAATATAAGATTTAAAACACTCCAGTCTCCTAAGGTAAGGCTTCTCAACTTTTTTAGGGGAGAAAAATCTGCAGACAGTCTTATTTCAAATGCAAACTAAATGCTAGACTACATTTTGAATATTGCCTATATTTGCTCAACTTTGTGGTTTTTGCTTGCATGAGTAAAAATGCTTGAGTTGTCTTTTTCTCTTAGTTGTTTGGACAATCTACTGAAGTCTTCCAATCCATAGATTGAGAAATACCTCCTTGATTCATCTTTTATTAAATCCTTTGCTTTCTTTTCTATCTCTTTCCATTTTCTTTCTCCTTTAGGCAGCCTAGTTTGTCTCTTGCTTTTTTTCCCACTTTCCGAAAATCAGAAGTATAAAGTATAAAAACTAAGTTAAAACTGCAAACTGCTCTCTCAGTGATTCTTGCACCATTTGGTGGTGGACCTTGGACCTTTTTTTTTTTTTTAAAAAAAAAAGAAAAAAATCTTAGTTTCAAGTCACGTGGTTGTATCKCTGACTAAGAGCAAGGGTGGTTTTGTTTGTAGTGTGAAACACTCCTAAAAACAATGAAGCTCATACTTAATGATTGGAGCTATAAGGAGAACGTTCTTTAATTACGTATTTGAACCTTCGGTTTGTTTCTGAACCGAGACCTCTTCATCCCTCTTTCCYCACCTTTGTCCATCATTTGACTAATGAGAAAAAGTATAGTTGAGAGGTGGAGAGCAAATTYGGAGGTAGAGAGTTCTTAATAATGTTTGTCTTTATTGCCCCTTTGGGCGGTCCTGCAGAATAGGAAGACTAAAGTGGCACCAGAGGGCACAGGGGTTTGGTGGGGCAGCGGTGCTCTGGAGGTGGCAGAGAGGTTCTCTGTTTGCGATTTTTGGCCTGTCTTTGCCCCTCCTGTATAGGAAGCAAGAGGGCTCTTGATGTGTATAACCGACAGCTTAATGACCCAGAACTTACCATCTACGTCTCCTCTTTGTCATCCTGTTTGCTTTGGATGACACCATTTCAGGCTGGGTGGCAGCAAGATAGACTGAGGGCAAGGTGCAAGCTGTGGGAGGAGACTGGGCATACCTTTCCCAGAGATAGCTTGCTTATCCACCCGTTTACTTTCTATTCCCCTTTTACTGGTAGAGTTGAGTTGTGCTGGTTGGATCAAACTATGAATACCCCCACATTAAAGCTAAACCTTTTTGATAGGCTGTTTTTAACCTGASTCAGTTCTCACTTGGCTGAATGCACAACTGCATGGGCAAATGTACCAGCTTAATGTGAATGAGAGCCACTGAAGAGCAAATGGAAAAGAGTGAGGAAAAGGGGCAAGGGGCTGCTAAAACTGGTATTGCTGCTGAGATATGTGCCTGTCAAATCACAACACAGGAGTGTGACTACAGCAGCAGAGCAGTATGTGTTGTGCTAGAGATTCACCAAATGTGCCTCTTAATAGGCTGGAGAGGCATCTGTCCTCCCTTGTCAAGGCTCTTTAGCACGCATAGTCAGGAGCATAAGAGTTTGGTTATCTTTATCTGACTAGATGAAAGCAAAAGTGCTTTTTACAGCCACAAAATGTCATTGCCCTCTTAGAAATGTAGCCCTATTGGGTAAGACAGTGATTTCTTTTAATAACTGCTAGTTTTAGGACAAGTCAACTAAGAGAAAGACAAGGAAAATGAAATTGTTCGTATGCTGTGTACTCAGTAACACTTGGATACCTTGCCACCGCATGCTCCAAAGTCCACCTTCAGTAATTTTTCATGTGCAGTCCAAATACCTGTGCCAGGTATTTTGGTGGCCAAAACTGAGCACAGGGGGAGTTCAGCTCAGAAAGGCCAAATACTTGCTAAACATGATCTCCTTAGAKAATCAGCTGCTAAGAAATGCTAAGTGTTGGGGTGTATCCATAATCCTACCCATAACAAGTTATGGCCGACTAAAGCTAGAGCTGCAAAGAAATTTGGTCATCTGTTGGGGATCCATAAGATGAGAACCCTCTTTTATGATATGGGCTATGATGGAAGAAGAAGTGGAAGTGATTCTGGTCCATTTTGCAGCAGTCTGGAGGTAGGAATGCTCCCAGATAAAGTGGTGAGAACCGGTTTCTTMACATCCCTATGTTGCAGGGGCCAAACAGGCATCCCCTGCCACTGAGGAGGAAGCCCTGGGTGTCTCCCGACAGGTGTTGCCTGTTGAAATCCTGCCACTGCAGAGATAAGAGGGAACAGCACTCTCTAGTTAAATCATTTGAATGGGAAGCTGTAGGGTCCATCCCCTTACTCAGTGTCCCTGCATTTCTTTTGTTTGTTTTCATTAGCGTGGTGAGCAAGATGCAAAACCAGGACTCTTGCTCAAGTGCCCTAGACAGTATATGACAGATCAGACTGTATTTTGACCTTTGTGTTCCTGACTGTATGATSCTGCAATTTCTAAAGGAGGGATTGGCCCTGTGATTGTGCTCTCTTGGGAAGAAGTCTAACTGCTAGGCTGTTATACAGAAGCTGGATGGTGCTACTTAGTACCCTAACTTTCATCTCTGAGACCGAGCAGATACACTTTTATTTTACCGTGTTGATGTGTGTTAAGTGCCTTCAGGACACACCTACCTGTTTGGACACAGGAGGCCTAGCTATCACTTGCTAGTTTCTGGATTACACTGTGATTTCAGCTGGGACTAGCCAGAATTCGGTYGGACTGGGCATCTGGGTGGATGCAAAAGCAGAACCAGGAAAGTTTGGGCTAGACAAGAAGATGTCTGGCCTCATCTGGCCTGAGGCTGCTGCACAACAGTATCTCTTGGATGCTTAAGGAGGGGGGTGGGGAGGAAGCCYGCATTCTAAGTCTTCCTCTCTTTTTACACTTATTACCAACAGACCCAGAACATCTGTTCCAGGTAAAGCATACTTCACATTTAAGGAAACAAATTTGTTTTCCTATGGAACCTTGATTATCTCAGATGTGTTGCACAGGGAATGTGAACAATGCAGACCTTGGTCTGTACTTTGCTAAGCTTATAGCACACATGAATGTGTTCCCCAAAATGAGGAAAGCCCTTTTCCTTTGATGGTAGAAATACAAATACCCTGTACTTGAGAGATCTACAATTGGGGTGCCTAGCTTCCAACAAAGCCAATCTGAAGTGCCTCTTAGAAGCTGTGTTCTACTGATTTCTGTGAAATATTTGGAAAAAGAGAAGATTTTTGACAAGAGGTTTGGGATCATAAGTGTCAACTGAAGTAGTTTCCAGAACTTTTTAATGGGACTCAGCGTGCTGCAGGGACATTAAGGTCTGTTGTGGTTTAACCCCAGTTGGCAACTAAACACCACACAGCCGCTCGCTCACCCTTCTCCTGCCCCTGGTGGGATGGGGGAGAGAATTTGAGACAGGAAGAAAAAAAAAAAAAAAAAAAAAAAAAAAAAAAAAAAAAAAAGTAAAACCTATGGGCTGAGATAAAGGCAGCTTAACAGGACGGCAAAGGAAGAGAAAATAATAATAATGATAAAAGAATATACAAAGCAAGTGATGCACAATGCAACTGCTCACCACCCGCTGACCGATGCCCAGCCTGTCCCTGAGCAGCGATTGCTACCCCCCCAGCCAACTGCCCCCAGTTTATATACTGAGCATGAGGTCACATGGTACGGAATATCCCTTTGGCCAGTTTGGGTCAGCTGTCCTGGCTGTGCTCCCTCCCAGCTTCTTGTGTACCTGGCAGAGCATGGGAAGCTGAAAAGTCCTTGACTAGTGTAAACACTACTTAGCAACAACTCAAACATCAGTGTGTTATCAACATTATTCTCAGACTAAATCCAAACCACAGCACTATACCAGCTTCTAGGAAGAAAATAGACTCTATCCCAGCTGAAACMAGGACAACGTTCCTCACCGGGATTCCATCCAACCTCTTCATTGAGTTATGTTGTAATTACAATACATAAAAAGGTTTAATTAATTGCTTTTATAGGTAAAGAGTAGATCAAGCATTGAAATGGGTCAGACGCACCATGCTTACTCAAAGCTGTTCTTATTTACTGTTGACTTAGCAACATAAAGTTATGCAACTTTACAAACTTGCAATTTTGTACAAGTTAAGAAAAAMAAMCAAMCAAACAAAAACCAAACAACCCAAACCAGATCCCTTGCCAGCTGGGTATGGATCTGTGTTGGTAAATGACRGAAAGTAAGTAGCAAATCTCATAATGTTGTGTTTGTGGTTTTGTCTCTGTTGGTCTCTGCAGCCAACTACCTTTGAATCGGGAGATAAGAGTACATGTAGTTCATGGATGTTTACTGTAAATAATGTGACATTTTGGAATGTGATACTGCAGACAGTGCAKCATTTCAACATAATCTTCACCAGTATTTGATCCAGTGCACTTTTAGGATGCAGTAGCCTGTTGGGCCTCCGGGACCTTCTAAATCACACAGAAGAGGAGGGGTTAAAGCCAAGTCCTCTGTATCYGAACAGAGCACTCCTGAATGTCTCAGTTTTTCATGCAAAGGCAATTTGTTTAAGCATCTAACTCCAAAGGAGAGAGTTTGCAGGGAATTGGGCACTACTTTCTGGGAATTTTTTTTTTTTTAATTATTTGTATGAAGAAGGGGGCATGCATCTAGAAGATGGCTCTTAGCTGCAGCTCTGGAATGTGTGAAGGAATAACAGGCTAGGTGAGAATATCCAAATTCATCCCTGCTTACAGTTGTAGTTTTAACTTTCCTTAGCCCTTTCAGAGTTGCCTGCATTACTGAGTGATGCTGCCTGCTGGAGTCTTCTTAATCATGATGGGGATGGATAAGAGCAGCCTAACAGTGCAGGGCTTTGATATCCTAGGCTTGATACACTTTGTTTGAAAGAACTGTGGGTCTAAAAAGACTTTGTCCATTACCATTTACATCATGCAGTTATTTCCAGCTGGATTAATTGTTCAAAGGACTGTGCTGTTCAAATTTGGTGAGTGCTGATTACCCRCTTTTAACCAAAATGAGAGCCCAAGGGGAAAACGAATAGGCTTTTGTGCATTCCCACACAAAGGTTTCAAATCAGGAAAGAAGACGGGCTGCTTACAGGTGAAAGAAGCAGAGTRTTCCCAATAGTGAGAGAGCTGCCATGAAACCTTTGCTCTCATTCCTGAGGCTTTTGACACGCAATAACTTTYTTCTGCCTCTCCCTCCCTCCCCCATACCAAGTGGAGCACTGTGGGGCTGCCCTCGGCTGTCTGCCTTCCTCACCACCCCTTTCTGGCAGAAATTGCCATCCTGTTTCCTCCACACACCCCCAAGAAAACCATTTTTAAACCATACTGAGCTGATGTTAAAGCTATCAACTTAAGTGATTGCTACAGAAACTTTAATAACATTCTAGCCAATGTTAGTGCTTCGATCTTAGTTTTTCCTGAGTTATTACCAGCCCTTGGATAAGGATGCCCTCTTAGATCTTCAATTCAATTTGTGCTGTTTAAAAAGTAATTTTCTAGATGGAGGCTGGAAGAATGCTTTAAGATAGTCTAATCTGACCCCTCTGCAAAGAATGCATGTATGATCTTGGCCAGTGATGCCTGCAGGTAACCCAGTGACCTAGCGTGTATCTCAGAAATTCATGCTCTTCAGCCTTGATCTGAAGATTGTTACTGCTGTCCTGTTGCTTGCAGCCTTGGGTAATTTGAATTTCTAGTAGTTGTTTTGCCTTTGTCTAAGAGATGGAACCCTCTAGTTACAGCTACTCTTTGTATAATTTGTAGATTGTGATCAAGTTAACTTTTGACCTTCTCTTTGATAAGTTAAATCCCCAAGTCATCCTCACTGTGAGGCCTTGTGTCAATTTTGTGTCATTATTCTAGATAACTTTTTTTTTCTTGGAGGGGGGTGGGAATGGCAAAGGATCAAATTCTTGGTAAAAGGAGCTCCTGTGTACTAACTTCTATTTCTAACATGGAAGTACCATGGCCTTTTCAGTATTCATGTGTATATGTTGGTTTATGGAGGTAGTTAAACATTAATATTCCCATTTCACAAACTGAGAAACTAGAGCTGAGCAGTTAAATAACTTCTTGGTTATACTGTGATCCAGTGATACCTGCTCCTGTTCTCTGTCTGCTGGACGTCCGCTGYAGTGCTACTGCTCACATCTGAACCTGAACACTCCCTCCGCGATGACTTTGAGGTGCTAGCCTCATGATGTGTACGCATGTGCGTTGCTTTGTTTAAAAAAAAAAAAAAAAAAGCATCAAAAATTTGTTAGAACATTGTTAAAGTTATGAAGTCTAACACTTCAAAGAAAAAAAAAATCACTATTAAGACTGTTAAAACCTATCACCTTTTTCATACGTTATGGAAGTATCTCAATATGTTAGTGCATATAATTTAATTTTATCTTTCTACAAATACTCCATGCCTCACTAAGTATACAGAACAACAGCAAAAGTATAAGTAGCCAAACAGAGACATGGTCAACAATGTTAAAGCAAATTGAAAAGTGAGTGTTACGTTCTTCTTCCAAAGTTATTCTGAGAAGTGCCTTTGCTTTTGAAGTATTCTCTGTAATTAACATCTGGGTTGGACTTCTGTCATCAAATTGAGGAAAAACAGATGATCTGATATAAGCAAATGTATGTTTTGTTTTGCTTCTAACAAACATATCTAACTTGCATTAGTTACAGGTACTATTGATGCCCTAGCACATATATTATTGAGACACCAAAACTTGAAGCAATGTGTAACTTGGAACAGGCTTTAGAGAAGCCTGCAAATCCAGTCGGCAGTGTCTAGAAGGAATATGAATATTCTTACCAGGTTGTGACCTTGTAAATTCCTTTATAGGGCATGTTCTTTGTTAATATCTCTGAGGCTGAGACTGTTGCATTTCAATGCATTTAAATTCCTTTCCTTTGTTTGCCCCTGGAATGTGTGTTCTTAGTCACCTAGCTATTGAAGGCTTGGAAGCCTTTTTGTCTCTAACCTGTACTAGAACATTACTGTCTCCATGGCAGAAGAGGATAGGTATGGCTGATAATAGTATCTATTTAACACTTTCCTCAAATAACACCTCCTGAATAGGGGGAACAGACAGGCTAGAGCCTGTTCTCAGGTAAACTTCTATGACAGTATTTCAGACCCTTGTTACGATCGCTAAGGGGTGGGAGGGAAGACTAATATTTTCTTAGTTCAAAGGGCTCCAAAATGGATAATCCAGTTTATCAGAAATTCAGATTATTCCCTGACCAAGCAGGTTGTTTTTTGGCAGAAGCAAACATAGTTTATAAAGGCCAGCTCGTCTAATCAAAAAGCATGAGGATAGCCAGGACAGACTTTAAAAGGACCCAGTTTATCCAACCAGTGGAAGTAATACTACTTCTTTTTTTTTTTTTTTTTTTTTTTTTTAATATAGAGTTTTACCATTGATTTTAGAGGGAGGTAAATTAAAAGCTGAGAATCCTACTTGGTATGTATTTACATCTTTTGGGCCCTAGTAAAACATAATTCATAAATCTGTGCTGTTACACTTGCAATCAGTCTGTTAAATCAGATCTTTGATTCAAGCTACCTGAACAATCCCAATGGGGGAGGAGACCCCAAATATGTCCTTTCCTTATTAACAATTTACAAAGTGCAGGAGGATGATCTCATCAAATCACAGTAAATAGTTCAGTGTGTTCTCATAGTTATCTCCTATCTTGTCACTATGAGGACTAGAGTAACTAGGATTTGAGTAAAGTTGGGTTTATTATTAACCAAAGCTTATGTAAGATGTTATTGCATCTGATTCTATTTTTGCAGTTACTTGGACTCTCTTGATCTTTCAGGCRCAAAATGCTGCCTGTGTAAGAGTGCTCATACAAAACGATTATAATTAGCACTGGCTGGGCAACAAATGGGGACTCATGAGGAGGGTGGTGTGGCCAGGCTGTGCTTCCTGCAAACCAAAACGTGATGCCTTCGGTTTTCTGAGAGATTTTGAGACAGGGCTGGAGGGGTCGGGTGAGGCGTAGGGGAGGATATTGCCATGTATACAGCGCGGCAGACTTGAGCTGGAAGACGGCGTAAGCCCTGTCGGCAGGGTGCCACTGCCACGGCTGGGAGCGAGACCCTTCGAGGTGGGTGCCACCAAGTGCTGCAGCGCCCGAGCTCAGGGGAGTCGGAGGCTGTGCAGGGTCCTCATCCCAGGCATGTAGGGTCGCAGGGCAGGGCTCCTCACAGACCAGCAGCAGAGCACCTCGAAAAATTGCACGTGCAGAGGAAACGGGGCAGGGTATGCAGGCTTTCTGGGCAGCTTGCTGGCCTGTCGTAGGAGGCTAGCTGCGTGGCAAAACAAGCTCCTCCTGGTTGGGTTCCCCAGCTCTAAACCTTTCCAAGCGGTTACGGAAAATCTCCATAACAGTACCAGCCTGTGGGAGCCCGGCGGTGCTGCCCTCCATTGCACGCAGAAGTACGCCCTTGTGCAATGCGTGGTCAATATGGGATTGATGAATTACTACTCTATTCAACGATGTGTCAGTTTGGCATTTTAGATTTTCTCCACTACTCCACCACCACTACTCTGTTGATTTTATTTTTTTTTTTTTTTCCTCCTTTTTTATAATTTTCTTTTTCCCCCTGGGAGGAATAAGTGGAAACAGGAGAGGACAGGCAGGACTGAAGAAGCCAAAATCCCAGGATGGACACGAATGGGATTTTTCTCAGGAACAGGCATAGCCCTACCATAAATTATGGGACATGGAGAATAACTCCTGCCTTATTTCCTTGCCCACCCCCAAACTGTGTGGTGACACTGAACTCCACCTGCTCTAGGCAGGCACGGGGCACCGCAGCCCTGTTCCCCTGCAGCCCCCAGCCTCCCCTGCCTCCCCAAATGTGCCAGTGGGGCGGGCAGGGTGGTCAGTTCTGGCACGTGAGGTGGAGGAGCTGTGAAAAAAGCTGTGATATTGCCTTGTGAACGGGGGGGGGGACGGTACTCCACACATACCTGTCCATGGCAGCAAGGGATCAGGATATGGAGATTTAAGAAAATAGTCAAAGTCTCCCGGCTGCTGTGAGCCAAATACATGGCACGCTTAAATGTGCCATGCTCGTGTGCAGCCTGTCAGAGGAGGGAAGACCTTTTTTAAGGTTTTGGGTTTGCCTGCATCATAAATAATATCCCACATATTTATTTATGTACTTCCTTAAACCTTTCAATCTCTGCTGCATTTAAACTCACATCAGGGGAGGGAGGAGGAACCAGAGACGGGGACCTGTGGCTCCCGTGTGGAAATGCACGTCGGTTTGTGGCGAGGGATCCCACTATCTCCGACCGACTCGCCTGCAGGCAGCCGGCATGCCTCCCTGATGCCGGCAGGGTAAGCAGAGCCCTGGCCAGGCACCCTTCGCCATCAGGCAGCCGTTGGAGCTCCTCGCCTGTCGCCCCGAGGGCAGCTTCTGCTGGGTTTCTCCAACTGTCCACAAAAGCCGGCCCAGGGTGAGATAGTGTCCTTAGAAACCTGGATGTTTTGCTGACAGAGGGCCCAATCTTGCTTTTAAATCTGCCTTGGACCTCTCCTCAGGCTTGAAAACCTTCTGGGGCGTGAGAGCACCTTGAAGTTTCTGTGAAGCCTGAAGTACGTGTGGCTGTTGACGAGAGGAAAATTGCCAGAGTGTGTAACAGCCGTCTCTGGCACGAAACTCCAGCAAAAAATGCAACTTATCTGTGCCAGTGACACAAAAGTATGTGGTAGCTCCCCCAGCTTTTGTCTAAGCCACTTCTGGGGGTTTTTGTAGTTCCGTAGGAGTATGGGGTGTATCTCGGGGTGTGCCGGAGAGCCCCAGAGCTTGGAGCTGCAGCTGTGAGCAACCATTACTTCTGCATGAAGTCTGCTAGGTCAGGGTGTGAGCACCTCTGGAGAAAGCTTAGTGTCTTGAAGAGGAGAAAATGGGGCTGTTGCGTGAGAGTTGGTGTCTTTGACTTATCTGAGTCACAGTCAGAAACAGTTGAAGGAAGTAGGTTGGTTGATGTATGTGCTGTTGCTAAATAGCATTCGAAATGTGAAATCTGTCTGCTTTTCCCAGGAAAGGGCAGGGGGGAGGGGAAGGAATCCACTTTTCATCTTTCTTCTCTGTCCTGCCATAATTAAAAAAAAAAAAAAAAAAAAGCACAAACCAAATGAAACAAACCCCCAAAATAAAAAAACAAACTTGCAGGACCTTAATTATCTTTTAATACCCCTTTACCGAGCTGGATTGAAATCAGTCAAATCCAAAAGCTATTTAAAGTGGAGGGGTAGACCGAGAGTTTAATTGCATTTTAGGGTCATAGCACAATTCAGGTTGGAAGGGGCTTTGGTGGATCATCCACTCCAACCTACTAATGAAAGCAGGGTCAGCTATTTTAGCTTATGAAACTAGGCTATAAAAAAAAAAAAAAAGGGCAAGCAAAAAAACCCTGTTGACTCCAAGTCCTGCAGTAATTACTGAAGGCCATATACATATATATGTAAGTGTGTGTGTATATGTGTGTGTGTGCACATTTTGCACAAGCTGTCATTTCCACAGAGCAACATGCCTGTTCCTTGGGCTTTTGTTACCAGTTGTGCTCTTATCTCCTAACCCCTCTCTCTGGAGCAGAGAGGGATGGGTTGGATCTGAAGAGGGATGTGAATGGTCTTGAGGCCCTGGCCTGGCTCCCACTCCTAGCTAGCCGGTGAAGCCATGGTGGGATCGTGCGGGCTGGCATTTTGAGGGGTAACAGAAYGCGCTTTCCTGAAACACTGGTTGCAATGGGCAAAATCCTCGAGAGCCTCTCCTGGCAGAGCAGCACCACCCATACGGAAAGCGAGTTGCTGCAAAAAGCCAAGCCCTGGCCCTTTGGTACCACTCAAAATCTCAGGAAAGCTGAAAGGGACTTTCTGGAATAAATACAAAGAGGACAATAGAGAAAAAGATTGAAAAATTAGGTTGTGGGGCTTTTTTTTTTTTTTTTTAAATGCATGGAAACCAATGTGGCTTCTATTAAAATTTGTCTTGCTTTTTCTTTAAAAGAAAGCAAGCCTGTTAGCCTTTTCCTATGGCGCATGGAATCCAAACACAACAGCAACAAACTGGTTCATGGGAACCGGAAACTAAGACAGGCAAGAAAACAACATACTGGGGGGGGGCGGGGCACGGAGAGAATGCTGCTTTCAGGGCTGTTTCTTTTTTATTTTTATTGCTGTCGGAAACAAGTGACCTACTGCAGCCAAGTAGGCCTGGGGCTAAAATAAAAGGACCTTCAGAAGGCAACCAAAATACACAGACCAAACTCAACATAAGTGTAATTGCTACTGTGCGGTCCGTTTCCCCTACCAATGTCTATAATTTTAATTTCTGAGGGAAAAACAAATGTTACTGGAAGGTTTCTGTGCCTTAGTTATTTTTCCCAAAGGGGAGAAAAATTGAGCTAAAAGGGAAAATAAACAAGAACATGAAGTTTATGTGCAGATAAGTAGGGCCGGGAGGAACTGGAGGAAGATTTGATGTAAAATGGTTCTCACCGACATGAATGAAGGATATAATATGTAGAAAATAAAGGTTACTATATTTGTGTTATCTGTGTGCCATAAAGTTGACAGATGCYAAGCTTTAGACTAGACCACGATCAGGGCTTTTTTTAAATTGGAATAAGATGCAGGAAAGATTGCCAGTTTTCAGCGAGWCATAGGTCCAAGAATTGGAAAATACTTACTAGACGGCTGTAGTCTGTTGTTCCTGCCAAAATGCGATTCCCCTGTGAGACACCAATCCAGTAATGTGCCCATGTACGCTATTGTAATTAGAGGCAAAAACAATTAAAAGCGGACGTTTGCATCAGTCAGTATTACAGATAYGGGGATAACGAAAAGCAGAATTACAGGTGCTCTTCCCCCCTTGCATTTGTCTGCTTTTTCTGTGAACCTAAAAAGGCTCAGATTCTSACGATGCGATCAATATGCTCTGATGACAGCTGTATTCCAATGACTTCTACATACTTAAAACAGCCTGTATGAAATAAATTTGCAACTGGATTAATGCATGCAAAACTTGGTTTTCCCTTATCAGTCGTAAGAAATGTTGGTTTTTTCCTATGAGGAAGAGCTTTCTGTATAAAATAGTGGGTCAAAATTTTAGTGAAGCATTTTGATGTTTGAAATAATCAGTGTTGCCAATTCAAGAACCTGGGAAGGGACATACTTTAGACTTTGAATTTGGAAAATACCAAGACAACTTCAGGTCCAAAGAATCTTATTTTCTGTTATCTCAGTTCATCAAGTGTGCTGCTCCTTGGGCTCTGTGTGATTCCAATAAATAATCCCCCTCAAATTTGGGGATTGCTAATCTGGACTGATATGCAGCTGCTTTCCTTGGCTACTTATTTCACAGAAGAATCACTTTTCTGTGGGATACACTTCTCCCTTTCCCTAGCTTACTTTCTAGTGTTTAATTTTATCCCGCAACACTTATTTGCTTTGTATTTCTGTAAGTACCTTCACCTAAAGCCCAAAACCATACTGAAGCCTCTCAAGAGTTCCCAGGTCTGTCTCCCACTTCTGCTGGAGACTGCTCATCTCGACTAGATATGCTCAGCTCTTGTGAAGATGCCTTAGTTCCTCCAACCACATAATTGTTTTGAAGCTCTTCTCCAAACTCCCTCACAGTTGTTTACATCTTTCTGAAGCTCAGATGAAAATCCTACTGGATTGTCACTGGCCTTGCAAAGAAATGCATTTTGCCCTGTCCAATTCAAGCCTTCTAAAGACTAAACTTGTTGGCTGCAGTGTTGGTTGCATGTCATATTGCCTGCTCTCACTGCAMGGGCCAAATTGGTTCTTGCTGGAATTTGATTTAAATGATGCAGCTTTGCAGTGGGGGTGAAACGGGCCCAGCTCTGAATTTCACGCTTCCAYGTTACTGTGTTTTAACGAACATTTGTCAAATTATTTTCCTTCCAAGCCCCGTGTATAGCTGATGTTTTCCTAGGTTTTATTCCATTTAACTTTGTCCTTATTTCTAACCCTGTCTTGGCTCTCTTCTGTTCATCATGTAATCTGTGAATGATGATTAAAATACCATTCAACACTACTTTCAATATAATTTAAAAAATGCTGAGGGAAATTGTGTCCTCTTTAATCCCAAAGAGCATTCAAGAAAAAGAAAAAAAAAAAAACAAAACCCCCCAAACCTGAAGCAGACAGGTCCTGAAGCAGCACTTCTTGTTCATATGCTCTATAGCTTAACTAAACTCATTGGTTTTGTTAAAGACAGATCCTTAGACAGTATTGCTAGGCCTAAGTGCCCATTAAAGATCTCAATCTTCATTGATTTACACTGGCTCAAAGTTCGTAATGTCTACACATACTCTCATAGGAGTCCTGTTATTTTGTTTSTTTCTTCTGCTCAAATTGAACTTGATGAAGTCTTAGTGTTCCTGTTAAGCTGGAAAAATTATACAACTATTGACAAACTGCTCTGTGATCTCCAATTTCAGCAATCTCGTTGAATACCTCCCTAATCTCCAGTATGTGACACCAATGTTTAAAGCAAAGTATGTGATTACTGGAGTGTTAAAGGGGAACTAAAGTGAATTTAGCTGTTAAATAGCATACAATAAATGGCTAAAAGTGAACTTGCTTATTGTGATTTTGGTAAACTTTTACATTTGACTTCCTGTGATAGAGTACCTTAAGTTTTTCACCTACTCYGCTCTCAGTTCACACATTCAGCCACTTTTCTTCTGTGTAGGAGCACATACAGATATTTGCTTTTTATGAGAATCTATTTTACAAAGAGTGTCCAAGGTGGAAAATGCTTTAGGACCAGGAGARAATGCAATATAAAGCAATGAAGACAGCCAACAAACTTGCAGGTGATTGTGGAAGACACCATGTGCTGCATTACTGCTTGTCAGCTGGCATAGTGCACTGAGGTATGGGTAGTTATCCAGCAAGCTTTCTCAAGCCTTTTGTAGTCTTAGAGGCAGCCCACCTATACCAGCCATTAGCAGATGATTACATTAGGAAACTCCAAAAACATTTATTGTATCATAAAAAAGATGCAGATTTCTTGTGGTAAGATCACTTTTTTTTTTTAATCCTACTTTGAATTTCGAAAGCTTATTGTCAACCTTCTACCTCTTCAGTCCCAGGGTTTGTGTGAAAGAAAATACCTTTGTCTATACCAGTATGTCTGATAGTGCTCTGCCCTTTGACATGGCTGTTTCTCTCGCACTGTTCCTGTGGCTCAAAGTGTGCTTGAATAGATTTTGCATCTCTGGAGTTGCCTGGCAAGGCAAAGGGCATCTCTTGCTCCTCTGCCCCTTTTGGGAGAGGCACTGGGCAGACCGTGGAGCTGGTGCTCCACATGCCAGCAATTCCAGGCAACTGGTGGAAAAACAGCCAGCTAGTATGGGACTGGCTTGTAGTTGATGTAAGGTAATTTAGATAGAGATCAGGGATGGTATAGTTTTCCCTTGGGAGAMAAGGGAATTCAACGTGGTGCTCGTGGCTACTCCCATGCCCTAACACTGATGGCATTGCTAGAGAGTCTCTGCAGTTTATTTCTCCAGTGGTTTTGAGAGCTAACCACACCCGCTGCTGGTTTCTACAGTACCAATTTACAAGATTGGCTGGTTTGGATGAGGAAACCCACATTTCCTGAGGTATCCCAGGGAGCTCAAAAGCCAAGATCTTAAGAAAATTAAGAGAAGTGGTGATTTTTTTCAACATTCCACTGTAGAGAAGGCTGTGTGTGTTTCTCCTCCTGTGGAGGAGGCAGCTGCAGATGCATGCTTTCAAACATCAGGAACTTCTGGTATTGCTCTTGTTGCACAGCTGGAATCACTAGCCAGTTGTTTGTTTTTAGTCTTGATCCCAAAATAACTTTCTGCCCTAGAAGTAATCAAGCTAGAGTCCCTGAGTGCCCTTACCCAGGTAGGCAAGTGGACGGGTGGAATAAGCAGATGCATCAGTTTTTCACGACAAAGGTGAAGAGGTCTGTYTCACTCCTTTGCACCAGCTGCATGCTGCTTGGACTCTCTGAGATGATTCAGTCTTAATACCAGCACAAAATTATGTACTTTTTTTTTTTTTTTCCCCTGGGTTAATGAGTTAAAGTGGCTGCTAAGAATAGTCTAATGAGCATCAGGCCTGACAGGAATGGGTGTGGGAAGCCAGATGGTGGAAATACTTTTCACCTGTGATGAACAGTTAGATTGGCTCATTTGGTCTCCTGGAGCTGCACACTTATTCCTGCAGCGAGGCCTTAGTGCTTTGGACAACTCTTACAGGTGGGGTGAGAGCCAGGAGGAAGAGCTGCTGGTCCGGGCCAGTGTGTGCCCCTCTGGGCCTCCAGTCACCGGCGGGAGCTCTCCTGAAGTGCCAGGACGTGTTACAAAAGCTCCTCCTGGGGAGATACGGGAGGATGGAGGCTTTTTTCAATGTTGTTTAGCTCCAAGTTCTTAGGCATTTGGTTTCTTTTTCTGTAATTACCAATAACTGTCCTGAGAGGATCAGTTTTATAAAAGTGTGTTTAAAAAAAAAAAAAGCAGCTTCTAAGGAAATGCTGGCATAATTCTAAAAAAATCATTACTAATATTTGGGGATAACTGTTTAAAAAAAGACTTTACTATAATAATTACTATTAAATGCTGTGTACTCAAGGAACTCAAAATACAACTTACATTCCCAATTCTGTCTTTAGAAATATTAAAGTAATATTATTGCAGATAAGGCTAAGGCTATACATCTGGAAATTGCAGAGTCAACCTATGCAAAATATACAGCTGGAAAACAATGTTMATATAGCAGCATATCCATTTGATTTTATGGCACATATTTAGCAAATGCTGAAGCATGTGTGTCTGCTGCTTAATGACTGCATCCTGCTTAGCTGAGCTCCCTGGGAGTTCTCTTCATGTTTCTAGGAAGTGCTTTGGGCATCTGCAGGAAAAAAAATATGGAAAGATATGATCTATCCACAGCCTGACACTGGTGACGCGCTAATAAAAAGTGGAGAGGGAAAGATACAGGAAAGGTTAAGGGTCACCATTAAATGATGGTGTGATTACACAGTCTGGGCATGTTCACAATTTGATGGCTAATTCTCGATCCTGCAACTTGCAGCAATCCACCCACTCGCTGCAAATCCAAAGGCCCAGAGGCTTCAGGGAATTCCACAGTAGGCTGTCAGTATGATACGTTTTCCAGGRAAAGGTTTTTGAAAATAACAGCAGTGATGATAATTGCTGTCGGAATCTCAACTCTTGCATTTCTTACCTTGGAGTGAAGTGATTTTTGGATTTTTGTAATTGGTTTCCTTTAAAAATAATAATCTCCTAATMCTTCCCAGTGGTTCATCCTACCAACTAGTTTCCATGTTCATCTTAACAGTGCTCAGGGTATACACTTCTTAAAATTTGAAATGCTYATGTTAAGTGTAGATATCTTTATCCCACTTCCTAGCAAATATACCCTTTGCAAGGAAAACCTTGAATTAAAACTGTTATTCTAGAGCRAGTGGAGTCTCACTCCAGATGAGTCTTCAGTGTGTTTTTCTGGCAGAAAGGGAAACTGTTGGCCTGTGAAAGGGTTTGTCCTGTGGTTGTGAAACATTCAGAGCACTGGTGGTTTCATCTGCATGTGTTACCTGACAAAGAATCCAAGAACTAATAATCCTAGTGGGGTTACTTACATGGTTAAATACTGCAAGTACCTACCATACCCACAGCTCTAAGTTAGGTCCTGTTTGAAGGAGAGCTGCATATGCCATTTCATCTTGCTCTCTTTTTAAAACAAATACTGTTTTCTCCTTGCCTGAAAGTGTTTCCTTTTACAGGAATGCTGTGTATCAGTGTGAGACTTCTTTAAAACAAGAGGGATAAGAGAATGGGAAATGACACTTGCTTTTTCATTATTGGGAAGAGTAAGCAGGTMATTTCTTACAACAACTTCCCTTTGCTTAAGAAATGTCCAAAATCTTTACATAAATTAGTTAGAAATTGAGGATCCAGCCAAGTGCAAGCACTGAAGTGCATACTTGTGTTCAAGCAGGAGTCGTTATGGGATTTACTCATGTACTTATGAATGAGCACATGCTTTACATTGCGGAGCTAAGCGAGCTGGTTTTTCTAAATTCAAGATTATATATCTTTTTTTTTCTTTTTTTTTTTTTTGCTTTTTTTATAACATGAAGTAGTTGCGTATGAACCTGACTTAACTAGCACAGCTATATATGCTGATGCAGACACATGCACTAGCTCCTGGTTGCAGATGACCTTGAATCTTCCTGTGAAAATGAGGAGTAAGCCTACCCAAAATGTAAGCTGCTTTACCCCAAATGCCCCTAATATTGCTCCTTATTTGTTCTGCTCGTAAAGGGATAAAGGAGGTATTATCTCCTCATGTCTTTGGCTRATGATCTGGCCAAAAGTGAATAGAGATCACATCACAGGAATGCAAAGGCTCAGCTGCTGCTGGTACCTCGGTCAGGGACGAGGCTGCTCCCCTGCGGCTGCCCCGCCGCAGCCCTGTCGGCCGACAGCGACTCGCGCCGACGGAGCACGCAAACCACCACGCTGGGTAAAGACGTGGGGCCTCCTGTAAAGCGCGTAGCCTGATGGAAACTCTTCCATCTTAGAAGTGCTGTGAAGAAAGGGTGCTGGTTTGCCTTGCTACCAGTGCAAAGGGCCCTGTGGAAGGACACATTTTGAGAAATGTGGGTGGTGTTTGGATGAGCAGAGCTCTGGCCTTCTTTATTCCTTGCGTATTCMTAGTTCTCTTGTTTCTGCTGTCCGTGACAGTACGTACTTCCAAAAAGGAAAAGAGGATTCTTGTCTTACCAGTGAGAGACACCCCTACATGAAAGAAACAACCCCGTGCAGTGGCATACGGCAGATGATTAACAGCAGCCATATACTCTTATCTAGCCATAAGCATATTTGTTCCACAGCAGAACTACCAAACCTATTCTTCTGACAGCCTCACTCCAGACTTCTCGCTTTGCTACCTGATAGTCAGTCTCTTTAACTGTTGATGAATAGCTAAATGTCGTAAATGTATTAGCTAACACTTAAAAAAAAAAAAAAAAAACAAAAAAAACCCCAAAAAACCCCAACCCTTAGATTTCTGGGGTCTTTTGATCTGCTGTGGGCAAGTGCCCTTAAAGGACATGCCTTTGACCAATGTGGTTGTATTAAAAATTATGGAAAAAGTTTAACTGATAATCTTCTCCATGCATTGAGGTCTGAGGATAAAGTGAATAAAACCTTGGTTTGTCCCTGGAGAAAGGATTCATGACACAGAAGACAACAAGACTAGGAGCTGGGTTTTGGTTGGGGGATGTGTGTGCACTTCCTAATTTTGGAAGAGTGCAGTCTTTGCAGTACCAGTGCAGTTGTAAGAACTCTCACATTTTGGTGCTCTTGGAGTTAGTCAGTATTAATGACAATTGGTGGTAATAAGCTTTTATATATTTCTCAAAAGAGAGAGGCCTCTGATTCGAAGGATCTGTATCCACAGATGGTGTATGCAAAATGCAAAGATGTGAGCAGCTGAGGGACTCCTATACCCGTATAGGCCTCAATCAGAGAAGTACTCAATTTAAACATCTCTTTTCCACGGCCTTCCRTTGAAATACCCCCAGCCTTGGGGTAAACTATACATGTTACCAATCATGATACTTCTCTGCATGAAGTATCTTTGTATAACTCAATGCTAACGATTCTCTAGACTTCTGCATTTTGAAAAGAAGAAAGATCAGGATTTCTGTGGCAGGCAGTCTCTCTGGTTCAACGTACCTCTCTAGTACATTGTAGCACGCTTTTTTTTTGCATTACTATGAGTTAGCCAAGCTTGGTATGTCTAATGAACACAGATGAAACTTGAAACAAAACACAGGGCAAAAATAAAATTATCTGGAGCATAATTGTTTGGAGCATGCTTGTGGGATTTCCATTGATTTCTTGGGTTACATATCGTAATACTATAAACAGGTGAAGAATGTGGTATTTGCTCAGAAAGGTGTGGGGAAAGAGGATGCACATTTGTACTGCAGTCTTACTTACTGAGCTATGAGTATTTATATAGAATTTTTCCAGGGCAGGAAACCCTGAGCTAGTGTAAATTGAGTTCATTTATCACAATGTTGCTGACTTTAAAGGAGGCACCTGATCTACAGCAACTGAGTACCTGCATGCATTCAGTTGTCTTCTGCCAGGAACTGGTGAATGAGACTTATGCAAAGAAATACGGAAGAAAATGCTTTCTTATCATGTAACCATATACACTTTCCCTAACCCAGTTTCTGCATTCATGTTAATGCTTTACATACACAAAAGTTTAGTCTGTATTGCTATTGGAAGCCATTGCTTTTAGATGGAGTCTCTATTTATAGTCTTGATTATAAAGTTGGGAATAAAGCATTACGATAGAATTAATCCAAATCTCTGTCAGAATTTCTCAGGAGAATAAAAATCTTGTGTAAAAGCTTGTCTGCTGATGGAGCATACAGACTGGCAGTGCTGCCTGCCTGTGGAATTTGTGTTCCTGCAGTGTAGTACTTGGGTTTGATCTAATTCCCACTGCGGTCAGCAAGAATCTTCTGACCTATTATTATCATTTGAGAAGTGGTTAAAGCCTGCGATCCCTTTTTGTTCTCATCCTAACTGGGTGATTGTGTAAGGCAACAAACTCAAAGATAATCTTAAATTAGACAAGTCAAAATAACAAAGGATTGTTGTTACAGAGTATCAATTTAAATTATTTTTTTCTGGGGTTTGTTGGTTTGTTTTGGTTTTTTTGGTTTTGTTTTGTTTTTGTTTTTTTTTTTTTAACTTCTAAATGAAGATTTAAAAAAAAAATAAGTGATAGGGTGAAGAAGAGAACGTGTTTTAGGTGAGGACTGTAAGACACGTTGCATAGACTGAGGGCCAGTTCCTCAGGCAGAGTAACTGGTGCAATTTCTCTGAAGACTTGACCTGTTGTATCTTAACGTCAGCTATATTGACCGCAGGTAAGCATGAATAACTCTGTAAATATATTTTTTTTTTTCCCTGTATGTTGGATGGGAGGATGTGTGTGGTAGATGTGCAAGATATAGCAAATTAACATAATGTAAAAGATGACAGGAAATAGTTAATAATTCATCACTTCTGCAAACTGTGGTAACGTGTATCTAGATACCTGTTTGTTTCAGCGCTTAAAAGACAGTATCAAAATGTACTGCAAACAAGAGAGAACCTTCTGTGAGACAGCTGTGTTAAACTCCTTCTTAGAATTTTTCTTACTACCGAAAGAATGTTAAAAAAAATAATAGTATCTTAAGAGATAATCAATCCTTCTAGGAAAACGCCATTTAATAGATAGAGAAGTTGTCCTGTTTCTAATAACCTCACTCCCCCCCCCGCCCTGCTTTTTTTTTTTTTTTAAACTGATTAAAAAATACTTCCTGGTGCAGTTGGAGAACTTGGCAGGCAGTCTGCATTTCAATGGAGCACAACTGCTGCCTTTTCTTCCCTTGGACTCTCTCAGCACAGCTGTAGCGGCTTCCTCCTGCCCCTGGCTCTGCTCCTTGTGCATCGAGGACCAGGTGGAGTCTGGGTCTGCAGTTATTTACATCAAAGATTTAATGTCGTTCTTCCGGCAAAATGTTATGGAATTTTTGCTTCCTAGATTTCAAATCCTTTGTATTTGAGGATAGAAATGTTCATTGCAGGGCCAGTAATAATATAAAGCCCCCCAAAATATTGAATTTRAAAGAAAACAAATAATAGAAAGCCTGACTGGAAACCAGAACATGGCACACCAGAGTAACATAGAGAGATGTGTATCATCTTGGCTGCTACCCGCTGTGGTGGCTGGTAATGGGATTAGTCACAGCTAGAACTTCGTAATCRGGAGGTTTGTGGCAAAGGCACTCTGGAATCAGCTCTGAAGTCTCAAAGGCTGATGTTGTCTCACCGGGAGGTAAGGTCTCTTCAGTGGTATTGACATTATGCCCAAGTATAGTAGTCTATTGACACATGTGGCTGTCCTTGGAAACCAGTTTTTTCATTATTGCATTCTAAGGAAGAGTAAGCAATAAAGTAAGCAGGCACCTGACTGACAGCCCTGACAAAGCTAACCAGGCAATTTCGACTCAGTTAATTCATGGGTTGTCGTAACTGCACAAGATAACCTAACCTTGAAGTTATTGCTAGCATTACCCACCGCTACTAAAAGGTAGCTCTGCACAGTAATGGCAGTAAGTGCTTATGAATGCTTTTGTAACTACTGTGTTGTACCATCTGAGGAAAATCAAAAGGTCTTGCCCATACACTTCTGTTGGCCTTCTTGTGAAGCACTGAATTACTTCAGAGTTTGAGTGTGCACGTGTATCTGTCACTTTGAAATTTGCCTGCTTGCCCTCTCCAAACATGCGYGTAACCAGACTACTCGGCACGGTCGCACAGGACAGTGACAGATCCTCCTGTCCACGCATCAGCCTCTCCGACACGCAGCTCCCTCCCACAGAAGTTAAAGTTGTCAAGTACCCRATTCAACGCGCTTAGAAATGCGTGAAAGAGTACAGCTCTTCTCCTGCTTTTCCAGCACCAGTTGAATGTTTCAGAAACCTGTTCTCTTAACAGTCTCCCTACAATTGTGCCTTTCACATAGTAAAAATAAGCTAAGTAATWTTTACGTTATTTGTAGATACCATAGGTGTGTAGGCCAAGAAATTCCCCCTATAAATTGCTACTTGGAGAGTATTAAGGGGAAAAGGCTTCCTTCCTTTTTCTGAAAGTATTTACATACTTTCAGAAAAAACAAGGTAGACTGTTGTTGCTAGTTGTATTGGAAAAATATGTGTCCAGATTCATGATAATTGATTCAATTGCCTTGCAGTGTATTAGGGCTCTCTTCTTGTTTCTTATTTTTCGTACTGCTTGGGCTTTTTTTTTTTTTTCTCTCCACTGCTTATTTTCTGATTCCTGAGATTTTGCTTGTGTCATCTTTGCAAGTTTTCCTCTGAAACTGTGAGGTTTAGAAACTTTTTTTTTAATGAAATTTGAGATTTTCACATAATTTTTGGTTTTAGCAAATGGGATGAAAAGAGATTTAACAGTAATGAGATTAATGATAAAAGTAAACCGTTTTAATATTCTTGACTTCATAGGGGCATAGATGGAGACTTCCTGACTCACCTCAACCAATCTCTATTACTGCATGTCASTGTCATAAAATCTCTTTGAAAATGTAAAGTGACATATCTAAACTATTTAGATGTTTCTTCCCAAATCCTTTTGCTACACTGCTGTTTAGGTTGTTATTCCTCCAGTGACTGAGCACATTCTTCTCACCATGAACACTTTTTGTTGCAGAATTACTATTGATTTACTGAAACGTATGTGTATTGCTCACTTTATAAAAGAAAAGGAATGGGATGTGGTATCAGTTTGTGCCTGCTGTATACATCAGATCACTGGGATCTGGAAAATCTGGTATCTGCTCTACACAGTGCAATAAAAGCAATACCAAGTTACTATGGAAGACTAGTATATGACAGTTATGTGTGGCAAGCTGTGAAAGGGTAATAATTTGTAAATACTAAGTGAGAAGTTTTCAAACCCAGAAAATGGGTACCCACCATCAGGGAGGAGGGAAGAGATGATGCATCTTTAAAAATATTGTCTCTGTAATTCCTCTTTCATCATAAAACTAATGGAGGGGGAAAATACAGTTTAATTGTGTTGATTCTGTTTTAACTCTATTGCGTTTGTGCAAGTTTGTGAGCAGTGTCCTATCTGCTTTTTGCCAATTTCACATGGCTGAATCTGGCCCTTCTCATGCCAACTGCCAGGAAAAAAAAGGACCAAAGGGCACTGCAAAAGGTGATCTTTCAGCTGTATGTCTGTCCTCCACAGCTCTTTGTACATCTTCTCTGAGAAGTGTTCATCTAAGTCAATGTCCAGTCACAGCTCACTCTTCCTATTAGTGGAGTTAGTTTTCGCTAAAATCTAAGTCTGTGTAGTTTAAGTCTCAACTCTCTCCTCCTCACCACAGTTGATTACCAGATGGTTACCTTCTC
>JASVER010000006.1:14251269-14432475 GCA_030449065.1 Oceanodroma leucorhoa | reverse complement strand
GCCTCCTCCCCCGGGCGGGCCGTACAATCCTCGGCAGTGTCCTGAGACTGTACGCCCGCCTCGGGGGCGACCCGGCCGAACCGGACCCCTGACGCCCGGCCGCCCGCCCGCCGTCCGCGGAGGCCCGCGTCCCGCGGGCAGGTGCTGAGCCCGCCCCGGCCCGAGAGGCGGCGCAGGAGCCGGCAGCCGCCGCGATGACAGCTGACAAGGAGAAGAAAAGGTGAGGGGGCCGCGGGCGAGGCTCCGGGCTGCTCGGGCCGCTTCGTCCTCCTCTTCCTCCAGCTCCCCTCTTCGCCCGCGGCAGCGCCGTCCCGCGTGGAGCCGCGGCGGGACTCGCCGCGGGCAGGGGCCGAGAGCGGCACTCCCGGCGGGACGGCGCGGCCTCGCCTCCCACCGCCGTGGCTCCTTTGCGAGGGCTCCGGACCCGGAGCCTTTGCGGGAACCAGCAGCGGCTGCGGCGGGAGTTAGTTCGCACAGCCCAGGTTGGGGCTGGCGGGCAGAGGGGCGGGGGAGCAGCGCCGGGATCCTCCGGGGCAGCCCGCGCTCCGCCGCCGGGGGAAGAGGGGCTCCCGGCCGCCGCCGAGCTGAGCCGGGGAGCGCCAGCCCGGGGGAGCTGCCCCCGCCGGGCGGCACCGCGGCGAGCAGCGCCCTGGGAGGAGCCGCCGCCGCTGCGGGAAGCGGCCCCTGCCCCGGCCGACGCGTCCCGAGCGGCCGCCGCCACCCGGAGCGAAGCCGGCCGCCCGGCCCCGGCTGCGGCCGTGCTCGGCGGGGGCTGCGGGCGGGCGGGCAGGTGCACCTGGCGGGCATGGCCGGCCGGGGCGGGTGGCTGCACCCCCCGGCCGGCCTGCCGGTGCGGGTCCGCCGCTCTTGCGGGCCGACTTTAATGCACGTTATGGCAGGACTTATTCGCTGAGTATCAATTAGGACCTAGTTATTAGGAAATTATTTTTCAGTTGAGGACGGGGGTTTTAAAGGTAGCACCCTTAGCAAAACATGTTTCGTAATTAAAATCGTGTGGATGTAATTGACAGGCTATGTAAACGCTTACTAGTTGTAGAAAACTAAGACGTTTCGACACATGCTCGCTCCAGCCCAAGAAGCTGGCCGCGCTGCGCGGGGGACTCGCGGCTGRTGCCGGTGCGTGAAGTTCCGCAACTGCCGGCAAGTTTTCCTCGAGGGCTGCGGGCGCGGGGAGCGCCTGGCAGGGCGCTGCGCTTTGCCGGTCCCTGCTGTTTGAAGAGGATGTAAAGCTAGACGTTTCCATATTGCCATGATGAAGCTTCCAAAGGGAATAAAAGTAACTTGCTAGTTTTTCGCAGTTGCATCGAAGAGCGTATTTTGCAGTTGGTTCTTGAGGTTGAACGTCAAAGTAAAACTCACGATCCCGAACAGAGAAGCTACACGTGGAGATTAAGAAAGAAGTATCTAGTCGCGGCTCTAAGCCTATAAATAATTCCTGTGGATGAGTGAGGGCACTGATATGGTGAAGGCTAAGCAAGTGAATAAAGGTCCACGAAGTCTCCTAACAGGGTATTTATTCAGCAGGTTTTATACGGCAGGCAGTTACGAGGCTGAGTCTATTAATGGCTCAGGTTGCTGTTCTGACTATAGACTGTGTTCATAAACGATGTGATTTACAGACTAAGAACTTTATCTTGTTATTTGTCATGTGTACTTTCCAGTTGATGATGCACTAAACTTTAAACGCTGTTTTTTGGTTTGTATAATAGACCCTTTTTTATTGAGTCACCCTATGATGATGTAGTGGGGGAAGTATCGTAGTATAAACCATACATTTTCCGTGTAGCCTAGCCTCAGTTTATCAAACACTAATGTATTAAGATTAAACAATTGTCTCAAGTGTGTTTTGTTCTAGGTATCAATCTTCTGTGCAGGGTATAAAATATGGGTATCTTTTGTGTCCCTCTTGCGTTGAACAAGAGAGTAAAAAATTACAGTACAGTACAATGCAGTTAAAATGTGTTATAGTAGTTTATAGGAATGAGAAGAATGAAATAGTGTACATATTGAAAATGCACTGCATTCATTGTATCACCTCTATTTAATGAGGCACTCAATCTCTTCAGTTTTAACCTCTTCATTTCAAACACAGTGAGGGATTGAGCGCTCTCTAATCTTGCAGGACAACACACTGAAGTGCTTTGTGGAAATAATCTTCAGCTACAACACAGAAACTTCACAGGACTGAAGTTTGAACGCTGATCCCGCTCTGTCACTGATTTTGCATAAAACTTGTGACATTCAAGGGACAATTTTCTGTCTCTCTCAGAAGTAGGCTAATTGTTATCTGGCTCATGGGATTGTTGTGTAAATTAATGTTTGTGGAAGAACTGGGAGAGTATCAGATGAGGGATTTAAGATTGCTTGCTTGTGCCTCCCTGTCTGTGCGCATATGTACATCCCTTCTGAGGACGTACCCCATGTAGCCTATTGAAGCAAGACTTTTTTTTAATTTTTTTTTTWAATTTTCCAGTACTATTATAGAATAGATTTATGGCCTTAAGTTCAACAGTTGTTATATTATTTGCTTGATCTCTATCCAGATATGCGGCTAGGAACTCTAACCTGACTCGCTAATAGCATTTACAAATCAATTTCAGGGAGAAAAGGTGGTGGGGGTAACCTGGTTTACCAGATTTGCAGGCAGCTCTGGAACATATGTTTAGAGGAGCAGTTCTCTTACCCTTAAACAGATACTCTGTGGAAGATAATCTTTCATTCTTTTAATGGTCCATTTAAGTTGAAGAGCATCCTCAGGTTCTTGTTTGAAGTTCTGTCTGTCAATAGAAAAGAGCAGTTGCTTCCTTTGGAACAAATGTTTCAATAGGCTGATTTCCCACATTTAAAGTTAGTCCAAGATACTGAGCTGAGATTAATATGATTATTATTTTAACTTGATTAAAAAAAAAAATCATTATCTACACAGTCTTAAATACTAAGTCTGATGTTTCCTAGAATGCCAGTAATGAGAAACTGAGAAAAGGAGGAGTAGAAGGGTAAAATGCCTTTTAGCAAAATAATAAAAGCTAAGGCAAAAATATCTGTGATCATTGTGCAGTACAATGACAATTATTAGATAGGTCCCAATTTAATTAGGGCAGTCTTGAAGAATATCTTGGTGTGTTTTTTAATTATTTAGTCATCATGTGTTTTTTAATTTTTTGAGGGACATAGTTATTTTATTAGGAATGGATGGTGTGTTAAATGGACTGTCCTGGATGGACAACAGCGTATGTTCAAGAAAAGCTTGAAACCAGGCTCAGGACAAATCAGGTCCCACTGAGTAGAATGCATCACTTGACTCCACCTTTTCAATTGTGATGTTTGGGGATTTTTGTGTTTGTTTTCCAGCTGTATGAAAAATAAACCAATTTTGCAGCTCAGGGAGGTTCTGTACTAGTGGTCCCTGTATAATTATACAGTACTGTTTTGTGACCCTAAGGATGTAATGTTATATAAATCTGTTTAACTTCTTCTGGTCCAGATAGTAAACAAACAGGATTCCTCCCAGTTATTGACTAGGTAACTGACTGCTTTCAATTACCCTTTCACTTTGGGCTTTATTAGATGTCGAGCCCCTCTAATGAGACACTTTGTGCCTCAATTTTCACTGACCTCTACTTCAGGAGAGTGATTCTGCCAAGCTGAGGTCACTCTTGGCTGCTCCTCCTCAGAATGAGGAAACGGTCCTCATGGCACCGCTCTCCAGAGCTCAGGTAGTCGCTCGCTCTTAATGGATGTGATTCGGATGCCAGGAAATGTGAGCGTTTGGATGTGCCAAGGTGATAAACTGCAGATTGCAGGAAACGTGCAGTCTCACTTCTGTTCTACCTGGTATGCTTTCTGTTTTCAGGTATGGCACTATTGTCAGTTATACCACCTCTTGCCTGTTACTGTGTGACAGTGGTGAATTAGATGATCTTGTCCAGCCACTTGCTAATGTAGGTTGTTCCTTATATCCTTGTAAACCTCACTTTTATGTGCTTCAGCTGATGAAGCTTTGAGTGCTTTCCTTCACAGACTATTGAACACATTACTCGACTTCATAAAAAATTGTTCAAGTTTTGTTATTGCTCAACATCTCCCCACGCATAGCCCACATATTTAATTTACTCCTGTTTGCTTCGATGTTAACATCTGCCCTTACAATTTTTCTTAGTTGGAGTTATCAACAGGAAATGTAATCGCCTGAATTCAAGATGAACAATCTGTTGAAATTCCCTGTTTAGCACATGTTTATGGTATGTTAACATTAAGAAATTTGGACTTACTTTTCAGCACCAGAAACGCAGGTGCTTCATAACTTGCAAGTTTTATTGAACGACTCTGGCCAGTTGCACTCATCATACTTTGATTTCACTCCTGGTCTCTGCATTCACCACCCTCGCTGTATTTCTACAGATATGGAAAGGGCTTTTCTACCAGAGGGTGGCCCAAGGGCACATGAATGAGGAATGACAGGCTGCACGCGTGCCTCGATGTCTCCCTTTGCCTGCAATGGCACGTAGCAGAGGTTGGGCTGAGCTCTGACTTGGCGTCCTGGCCTACTTGTAAAAGCTTGACTTCTGCTGCCCAGCTGCTGTGGCTTCACCTCTATAGAGCCGAAGCATTTGAGCTTAATGAGGGCTGAATGACCGCTTCCCGGTGTGTACCACCTTCTCAAAGCTATCTGGGCTTCTGCGGATTTGTGCTTTGCAGGGATGCTGCAAGGGCTGGCTCTGCTCATGTTTAGCACTTAGCCCAAGAGCAAGTTAAAGTCTAACACCCCTTAGTATACAGCACCTTTCTTTGTCATGTCCTTTTTGCTTCATCTTCTGATGTCGGTCATCTTCTGTCCTGTTTGGATCAGTGGGAATATCTTGCATATTGGAGGTACTCTGCTAATAGAAGTTTTGGGATTATGCTGTTAATTTAGGAGACCCATCATGAGTATCAAAAATGGATCTCTCTGCCATTCCATAATGATTTATATTATGGTGGATTCATAAATATTAAGTATTTTTGTTTTCAGGTTCCAAGTAGGAGCTACTGTTAGGTGTAGTGGAAGCAGAACTCTGCAAATATTGCTATTTTTATCCATTTGAAAATAATAGCTTTTTGCTATTATTTTCAAATGGATAACCTTTTTAAAACTGAGAATTAGGATAAACAGAGTAAGGAAATGAGCGATACAAAGGCAGGTCATATTTAAAAATCATTTGGATATATGGAATGTTTTTATTTCTCTAAAGCTATTTATGAAACGCTATTCTGTTAATTATTCCAATATTCAGTGTCATGTATATCTTAGTAGTTATAAATAATTCTACTCCTAGTAGCTGGCACAAGGTTGACAGAACCCCTCTCTTAAATTAGGCAGAAGTCAAGTATGATTATTGTGCAGCTGGCAATTTTTTTATCTCATTTATCAGTCTTGTGCTTCATTTGCTTAAAAGGTGATATAATAAAGTAGTTATCTGCTGAGGTTAAAATTTTGACTGCTTATGTAAGAAAATAACAGCCTTCTTGAATTTACAAGGCTACTTTTCATGGAGACTCTTTCTGAAGTATGTAAAATGGGAAACTGTATTTTACTGTGCATTTAGATTAATGAAGTATAGTAGGCCAATTGGCTGATAAATAACTAATGTTCCCAAGTAACTCTCATTTAATTATGCTTTTTACTTCTTGAGCTCAAATCTAATTATGATTTTGGTTCTTTTCACTGTGACTTTATTTAGGTCTAGAAAATTCAGCTGAAACAAAATCTAACATAATAAATTCTGATTAAATGTGCATATTTAGGTCTTAAAACAGTTCGACTCGTAATTTAATTTACTTGACTGTTATTACAAGGAGTTTGGAGTAGGATAACATATCCATTATGCTTCTCTGTCCATTGCATTACATGACACAGCAAATATTCAGTATTCCATTCTATAGAAACTCATCAAATGTTTTGCCAGACAAGAAGCAGAGTTGCTTTGGTTGAATTTTTATGTCTGATCTTCAGTCAAAGAAGMGTCCTGGTCTTGACCCTTCCTCTGTGCGTGAATATGTGGAATCACCAGTTTTCTTTGATTAGGGGAATGTTTAGGGTGTTGCCTCCAAAAAGATTGCCTGAAAAATTCAGAAACTTTACAAATGCTTTATGTTAGCCTGTGGGTGTGCAATTAATACTGGCTTATTGCAGCTTTATGGACAAGTTCTGTGCATCTGGAGAGGAGGAAGAAACACTTTTCTTATTTTGTTTCTGCTCTTAAGTGGGACAAATCCAGGATAATACAGCTCCTTAGCGTTTTTCATTCCTAATGCAAATATGTTGAACCATCCCCCAAGTTACAAATACTTCTTCATTCTGCTGTGTATGTATTTATATAGTGATCTGCTTTCAAGCAAAGAGACTTTTAGTAGCGTATGTTTTAATTTCAAGTATTTGTGGAGCATCTGTAGAACCAAACAGACTGTTTTCTGAAAAGATCTCAACAACTTATTGGTGTTTCTAACAAGATACAGGAGAAGTAAACACATCTCTCAAAAATCTGTCTTGCCCATACCTTGCCCCCACTTCTTGAGGCTTGTCCCTAAATCCCAGCTGTGACCTACATGAATGTGAAAACCCCAGGCCAGAAAGCAGACAGGCTGTAAAGCAAGATTGTGGTGGAGAAAACAACCGGACCGTGGCCCTTTATGGGATTTGATTGGGATTTGTTTGTTTGTTTTTTTACTATATCATCAGTAAGCTTAAGAGTTATTGCCCCACCGTGACCTTAAGATAACTCACAACAACTACTATGTCTCTCCAACCAGTTTTCCCAACTAGGTGTAGTGGCGATCAGGTCACCATTTGCTCTACAAACGCAGTGCTCGTTTTACAGTGTACCAAGATGAAGGTGAGGGTAACAGAATGATGATTCCCTCACGAGTATCCGCTTCAGCCCTTCAGATCTGTAAAATGAAGGACGTATTTATGAAATAGGTGGTGGGCAGATGGTGCTATTTCTTACGGATCTGGGCTGATGTCAAGCCTACCTTAAGTTTCTGTGAACTGAAAACAAGACTTTCTGCTGGGCGCTCTCGCGCTGGCGTGGCTGCTAGCTCTTTCTTGCTGCGGGGAGGGTTGCACCGATGACCAATATATCCCGTGAGATGCCGTTTCTCACCTTCCACGCTGCCATGCCCGCTACCAGTGTAAGGTCTTAGCTGTCTTGTTGCTTTTAGCCTGGAGGCTGTCCCTGGAAGCCAGAGCCGTGGTGGTGGGGAACGCGGGGTGATGGTGCGCGCCCGGCCTTGGGTCCCGTGCTCTAGTCGGTTGCCCTACTCTTTTTTWCTACAGAAAAGCCATGAGTGCCAAGTCCTACAGTGCACTCTGTTGTCTGCCTCAGTTTTTTTTCCAAAAATCACTCGTTCCCTGTTGCTTTCACCTCCTTCTCTGCAGCCTCGGCAGAACAGAAAGCTGCAACATCCCTTTATATTTGGATAAGAATTACTGCCTACGTTCAACTGCTTTTACAAATAACATTTTGGAGCTAGAAGAGTGTGAGCAGTCTGACCCTCTCTTTTTGTTTCAGGAAATTGTATTATCTAAGGAAAGGCTAAAATTAGAAGGGATATGGGGAGGGTTGTGTGTTTTGTTGGTTTTTTTTCTTTTTTTTTTTTTTTTAAACTGAGCAACTCTCCTAATGGATGAATCATGTGGGTGTAACTTATGGCACTTGATAGCAAGCAGTCTGTCTGAAGGTATATGTGTAATAAGATTACCAGGATCATTTAGAAACTATTTGGAACTACTGAAACGTGAACTTAATCTATTGTAAATATTTGTTACTCATTATCTAATATATCAAAATACATTTGGTTAGAGTTAGGCAAATGAAGGTAAGATATAAGGTGCAAGTTTTTAACAATGGGTTACTGGGCATTGGAAGAGCTGCAGATGCAGTTGGTAGAGCGAATGTTTTCTGTAAAAATAAATACTTTCTTGGAAAATAATTTTTCCAGTGCACAGGGGAAACAAGAGCTAGTGTTAGACTAAAATGAAGGRATGGGATTGAGAAATTGTCAAAACATTTGGAGAGCACAGAAACATTTTAGATTTGGCTTCATTTTAATAAACTTTCTGAATTCCTATGTTGCACTACATTGTTAATCTAAAACTGGATGTTTTAAATTTCATTTGAATGAGACTGAAGTAATCTTTAGACTCCTTCTGATTTAAAGATTTTTTTTTTTTCTTTCTTTTCTGGTGTTTGACTCAATGGGGTTTTTTTTACAGATCATCTTTGTTGTACTGAAAGCCACGAGACACAAACATGAATCTGATTTGGTGGCTTGATCTGAATCAAGTTCCTCTGCTAAACCAAAATATTAGGTATTCCTTTTACACTACTCATGAAGCCCTCATCACTTGAGGCTTGAACTCAAAAAAGTCCCAGACTTTCAAAAACTGCAATTGCTTAAACAGGTTACCAGGTCTGATGAAAATATTTAGTTGTTTTTGGATTGGGTTAGGCAGGAAGTGTGACTCGGCGATGACAAAGGTCTTCTCTAGCTTTGGTTATGTGAACGGCTTTTTAAAGACTGTAGTATAATTGAAAACATAGCAATAAAGGTCATCCCCACTCCCTGGCCCACTKTACTGGCTCCTGATATGACAAACAAGAAAGTCAAAATGTGGGAGAGATGAAAACAGCATGTTGCAGAATTTCTAAATTGGTTGTTCTCGAAGGACTGATAATTTCAGAGTCACGTTCTTGAAAACCTGCCTAYGTACAGTGAGAGATAGAAATGTTTGCCTTTCGCAGGAAAGCTATTGCATTAAGTAACAGATATAATGATATCTTGAAATATWGTGATCCCAGGTGATATCCACGTTTCGCCTCGTACATGCATTTTCTTTAGGTAGTCAGCTTCCTAGTCGTTTAGTATATATTATTTAATACACAGAAGGTGATTTGCTGAATGACTTCACTTTAAGAAGCCAATACAATGGCCTGAATAAGTTGTATGAAATCTAAAAAATGTGCCTTATTGCTCTCCTTTTCTTAAAAGGGAAAGCCGTTGCTAATTTATAGTGTCAGAGGCCTTATGAACTTTTTAAAATCTTAGCACTTGGAAAAATCCATTAAGAGCTGAAAATTTTGGTGCAAGTCATCTAATAGTGTTCAAAAGTTACTATATAGTATTTTTCCTTTAAGATATATTCATGTGCTTGTAAGATAAATATTTGCTTAGGTAATAAGCTGAAGGAAGTATGAAGTGGGATRGTTATTAGGCAGTTTTTATAAAGGTAGTGGAAGTAGAACATTCCTTGTATTTTGTTTCAGCCATTAGCATATCTAAGGTCTTTACTGCCATAAAAAGGTACTTAAACTCTTGGTATCACAGTTGTCGTTCGCACTTGCATTTGTATGATAAACTACAAAGCAACCCTATTCAGTCATTGTGTTTGGGACATTCTCACGGCTGGTGTTGGTCTTCCAGCCCTGTCCATTCATTCACAATTGTATCACCCTCTCTGCCAGTAAACTCTTGGTGTTATTGGGTACTTGCTGTCACAATACTTCAAAGATCTTTGTGACATTAAYAAACACTAAAAAAAAAMCCCCACCCCTCTCTGTATTTCTACACTTGTAAATGGGGCATGTTGCTAGGAATGTGCCAAACTTTTAGCTGTCATGCAATTTGTATCCAAAACTTGCTGCAAATACCAGAATATCTTCTGAGATTGTATGTGCTGTTGTGCCTGGTTAGATTTTTATATGCCATTATGATGAAATAACATACTCGTCAGCTGATGGCAATGACAGTATCTTCAGACTCTTAGGTAATTATGGAGAGTATTGACTTAAAGMTGATACGAAGCTTGCTTAGAACAAAAATGTTTTTTGAATGATCCATGGAATGGCAGCATCATACGTACATGTGTGAGAAGAAATTCAACATTAAGTGGCTTTATCACGCCACGACTCCTTAGGCAGTATTTCTCTGGAATAGAAACCCAGTGACCAATTATAGCTATACTCCACTCCAAGATATTTACTAAGGGCTCAGTTGCCTCCAGTGTGTTTCATAACCTGTGAGAGAAGATTGAAAGTTGGTGGAAACGTTTCTGGTATTTTTCCTGTAGAGCTTTTGCCAGGTAATCACCTTCCCTTCTGGGAAGGTTGCATTTGCTCATTTGTCTGAAGGGGAAAGCCTTTGGGAAGGGGTGAACTTTTGGGAAGGGCCTCTGCATGTTGCCCTCACCAGGAGGGAAGAGCTGTCTTTGGAGGGGCAGCGGGGCTTTGCTTACCATTGGCTCTAGCTGTCCCTGGGTTTTCCCATCCCTCCTTAAAGGGAACCTCCGTCACAAAGGAAATCCATGACAAATGTAGCTCTTGGTTTACTTTTTCCAGTGTATCCCCATATTGACCTGGGTGACCGGTTTCCCRTCGTCCTTCAGGCTGACTCATGTACATCAGGGAATGCAGAGGCTTGGAATTTGCCAACTTTTGCACATGAAATGGGTGACCTTCATTTGCAGAGGAGGAAAGCAATACCCCRTTTTGCCAAGATGATGATGCCTGGTCTTAACAAAATAGCATTATTTATATTTTTAAGAAAAGGTAGACATTTGAGGGGGTTGACCCTCAATTTATTGCTTAATGCAGCACTTTTACATGTGTGATTTAGAGGAAGATTTCTCAATTGATTGATGGAACGTAACTTGGTTCAGCTGCGGGTGGGCTGTTTATGTGCGACAGCTGTGAGATTATCGGTTACTGCTAATAACTCCAGTTCTTGGTTTTTCCCCTGAATATGATTTGAAGGATGTGTTTATTGCCGTTACTAATCAGAGAGACGTTTTTATGGGAACATCCTTTCCGTGCTCAAGTTGTCTTAACACTGCTACTGGCTTTTACATAACAGCAAAGCCGTATTTATGTTCCCAATGATTCACAAAAGGGGACTATCCCATTCGCTTAGGCATGTGCTGGCTTGAAAATGAAATAGAAGCAAATACAGATATCTTGAGGGAAATTGAATGCTGGTGTTTCGAAACACCCATTATTTCCCATTTAAGAAAAAACAAACCCCCCAACCCTACTTTTGTTTATTAACCACATGGCTGGCCCGAACAAAGCCTCTTTGGCACAGGGACGTGGGCCAAAGCGCAGCGAAGCTGAATAAAACCATTTCTTGGATTCTGTCTCTTGAACTTGTTTTCTGCTCTCGGTAGAGCTGGCTGTGAAAGCTGYGTCTGGTTGCTGACCTGGCCGCTGAACAGCAGTTTCAGCAAGCGGTTCTGGCCTCGGCAGCTGCGTCTCCCGTCGCCTTTCCCCTCCACACCCTCTCCGAAAGCCCTGCTCGCCCGGCCCCGGGTCTTTGTCCTGCTGGGGACTGGGGCCGTTGGGTTGGTAACATAGCCTGGACGGGGTGGCTGATCTCCGTCATTATCCTTGCTCCCCAGTCTGGAAAACCAGGATGGTAGTATATCCTTCCTTCCACCCTTTGTGTGTCTTATTTATTTAGRCTGTAAACTTTTTAAAGTAGGGACTTTCTGTTTCTATGCCTAACACAGTGCTGTAGCGATGTTGGCAAGAAGCTTGTGTGATAAACCTAACTTGAAAATGCTTAAGCAGGGGGTTGTCAAATGGAAGGAGTTTGGTTATCTCTCGCTTTTATTACATCGCCTGGTTAATTGCTTTCTTTACTGCACCACTCCATATTATCTCTCAATATGTAGGTTACACCCACGTGCTGACGGGTGACCTACGCCTTCGTTTGCTTCACATTTGAATTTGGCCCTCCTGTCGTGTAAGATCCATGTGCAATTTAGATGCCTCAAGCAATTGAGGAGATGGGGTGGTGGTGGCAGGGGATTGCAACGCCCTGAAAGTGTCTGGGAGATAATAAAACCCCTTATTCTTTCAGATTTCATCACGAAGCTGGCAAGTGAGCAACCCGTGGGGCAACAAGAACGAAAAGGAGGGTTTGACCGTCTTTTCTGCAGATGGGGGAGTTCAGTAGGGTTTCAGCCAGCAATCATTTGCTTTCAGTTTCTTTGAACTGAGAGCTGTAAGAAAGGAAAGCAGTGCTGAATTACAGGGTTAATCTGACATGGGTTTAGAGGTTAGTGTATGCAAGCTCCTTCACATAGACCGCATAGACAGAAGCCTGTGGCTCTTCATTCATGTTAAGGCTTCTCCTGTGTATGGGTGGCAGGGCAGGTCTGAAGAGGGAGCAGGCACATTCTGCAGTGTAAAGAAAAGACTCTGAGAAAAGCCAAAACATTTTATACAGGCTTTTATTGGCAGCTGTGCATACTGTATATGCAGGCCCTGAAGAAGATAATGCAAGAAGCCGTGTTATCTGTATAGCACCGCTGCTTTCCCTTTGCCTGCCAAGGCTTAGGACAACATCCCCCACCCCTCAAACCTAAACGCCACCATAAACACGGTGTAACTAAATTCCAGCTTCTCTAAAGGCAAGCATGAAGCAGCGAACCACAGTGACCAGCACTATTGCTTTCTGACTGTTTTTTTTTTTTTTAATTTATTTTAAAGGAGGCGGATGACAGCAAATGCCGCTTATGCAAAAAGTAGTGACTTCTCAGTGCTCTTCCAACCTGGGGAATAAAATGAGCAGGGAGCAAAGTCTGCACTGCAGGTCACAGTAAGGATTTCAGGTGCAGGGATGGCTAATGTGGAGCAGAGGTCCACCTAAAGACAGAGCTGAAAGAGGAAGGGCATCTGCAGCCTGACCTGTTAAAAGCTTTAAGAACAAATCATCCCAACATGAAGTCATTATAGAGCGTTCTTTCGGAGGGAGTTGATGTGATGAATACAGTGCAAGCATAAAATTTCGTGTTGTATTGCATTTTGAGTAGGTTACAGCCGTGGAATGAGCCTGCAGAGTCATTTGTACATTGAGCTGTGTGCTCCTGTTGGTCGGGTTTCTTAGTTTCTATTTGCACCTTACTGAACAGATTGAGTGCTCTGGCTTTTGTACCAAAATAACTCGAACTCCAAAATCTTTGAAGTCTGATAATATGTCTAGAACTTTATCAAAATGGGGTTCAGTTCCTGCCTGAGACCTCTGGGTACTGCTTTGTGAAAATACCTTTGAGGAAAATATGATGTAAACTGTGTGTAGTGTGAACCTTTATCCCTCTTAAAAGGGAATTTCATTATCGTGCCACTTGGGTTCTGCTTCTGTTAGCTGGTGGATTAAGCAAATGAAATGGTSAAACACTCAGTAAGGTATGAGGAAAGCAGAGCAAGCACCTGTTCTTACACTGTTATTTATGTAGGAAGTCAGTTCTGATTTACAAAGTTGTAAAAAGGAAATATTTGGTGGGCAAATCTATTTCAGTCCACTCTGTTTCTGAAAGTATTTAGTTTGCTCACATACCAGGAGTTGTTGTAGGCCATACAGTGAAGCTGTGGAATATGAAATTACTGTACTGAAGGAAAATAAAGAGAAGGCCTCAACCTAAAGACATACTAGCTTTTGAGAGTCAAAACATCTCCCCCTCAACCCCGGAGAATGTAAATGCTTTATTGCTTGTGGTGGTAGGTATATTATAGTTTGTTGTAGCTGGCTATGAATTGCATACAGGAAGTTCAGAGAAGGATTTTGGCTGGGTGAGCTACTGGGAAATGCAGTCATCRAAAGAAATTTTAATAGAAGATTTACTTTTAATAGAAGATGAGACAGTGATTAGAACAACTATCCTCTCATAGCTTGTTTTCTTAAAAAATCAAGGCTTATTCTGTTACAGGGTGTCTCTGTCTCCATTCCTGACAGAGCTGTAAAGATCTCAAGGATATTAAATTCCTGGGAATAGGTGTTCAGGAACAGTGTTGTAATTGCTTCAGGGAAAGGCTGCAGCACAAGCGCAGTCCCCTGTAAAGACCAGAGACTTCCTATGGCTGAAGGAGTCACAGGTGCCCCCTCGGGACAGTAACTCCAGCCCGCTCCATGCTTGCAGCTCGCTGTGYCGCAGGTACGAGGGCCCAACAGGAGCCTGCAGAGCCTGGAGAAACGTGATTTTGCTAGTGCCTTTGTTCGCACAWCAGCTCGTTGCTTTTGTAGCAACTAGTTAACCCTTGTGGTGTTTTAAAAACTCACCATAAGATACTTGCCTTGCTATTTGGTAGAAACAGATACAGATAAAATGTTTTTCCTTACTCTGGGCATTTCCAGGTGTTTCAGTGTGCTTAGACCTTACTGGTTTTGGATGAAGAAACTGCTGCGCAGCTATGATGAATACTAACGCTCGATACTGTGAGATGTTTTAGACTGGCCACATTAAAACCACCAGCGTGTGCTTGACTCAGGCCCCGAGGAGTGCAGCTGGACTTCTTTCTGCTGGACAGGAATTGCTGTCTTCAACTGGAGAAACAACTGCACTTCTGARGAGCTATGACTCTGGATCCGGCTGTAGAAAGGTCTGTTTTGGTTGGAGAGGTCCAACTGTGTGTGTGTTTGGTGTTGGTTGTCAGGTTCAAGATTAATTTGGGGCATTGTTATACTGGCAGTAACAATGAAGGCATTGTCACCACTAACATTTTCACTTTCCTGTGTTCCTGCTCGTTTAATTATTTCTGCCAAAGCGGTAGGTTATGGGAACCTTTTCATGTGCAAACCGTGGGGAAGATGGGAATCTCTTGTTAAGAGTTGCGTACATTTGTCATTCCCATAAAAGTTTTCATCATTACTGTCGCTTAAAAATTGGTGCATTGGCAGTTGCGATGTACTGGAGATCTATTATACTTCTCAGGATCACTCCCCTCAATCGAGGCAGTACTACTGTTTGATTTTTGTTTGTATTATGTATTTGCTGGAGGGAGAGCACTGTTGTGTGTTTTTTGAGGGCTATTACAAACACGAAATAGATTCTCTTGAGAATGCTTTGTCTACACTCATCACAATTGGTAATTGTTTTGTGTTGTGTAAGACTTTGCATGCTGCACTTATTTGGCAGCATGTGTGTGAACCTCAAAATGGATTCCCACCTCCAACCTTTTGTCACCGATGTTTTAAAGGTGAATCCTAGAACAAAGCATAAAACTTCTCTGAACTCATGTGTTGCTGGATGATGAACATTTGCCAGATTAAGGCCAATTTTTTCAGCCATTTTGGAAACAAAGTTTACTGCATTTTAATAGAATCATACAATAGTTTGGGTTGGAAGGGACCTTTAAAGGTCATCTAGTCCAACCCCCCTGATGTCAGCAGGGACATCTTCAACTAGGTCAGGTTGATCAGAGCCCCGTCCAGCCTGACCTTGAATGTTTCCAGGGATGGGGCATCTACCACCTCTCTGGGCAACCTGTCTTCTCCAAGTAGGACCTGGATGAGGTAGTTCTCAAAAATGCAAAAAAACCCTATTACTTTCTGGGTGGAAGCGGATTAAAATAGTATAGTTGTGTGCGAGGTGGGTGTCATCTTTTTGCGCCAAGTCTGCTTGCAGTGGTCATTCCAAAATGCCAAGGGGAAAGGAATCCATAACCCTCACATATCCTATTAGCAGAGTGCCTGGAGGTAGAGATGGGCAAGATGCGTGGAAAACATGAGGCTTCTGCCAAACGTTTTCTTTGTAGGTCACTTACTGTAGTTGAAATTACAGGGCGCGTAAGAACAAGCGGTCTATTAGCAAAGCCATGAAAACAAACCATTTGCCACTTCTAACAAACGTTGGACAAAAATATGCTCCAAATTTTAAAAATAAGTGAAGACTTGGCGAAAAATAAGACCCGGGTTTATCTGCATTTCATCAGGTACATGGCGTCCTGGAATGTAGCCCACTGGCAAAAACATGGGGAGTGTTATCCTTTGCAGCACTGGGAATGTTCTCTGCTGAATTTGGCGCCAATGACCGAGCTTTGCTTGTTAGCTGAAGTTCACACAGACTCCTTGCCAGGCCTGCCCAGAATGCTGTCTCCTCTGACTTCCTGTGGTCTTGCATAATATTTCCTTGCTTCTTGTATAACTGCGGCTTGATCTGGTCACTGCCCAGTTTATACGGTTGACTTTTTTAAAAGGCCAGTCCTGCAAACGTGCGGCTGAGCCATGTCAGTGGCAGGAGGCGTCCCGGCGGTGACGCCAATGGAAGTGCCCTTCCATGGGGAAGCCGCCGGCGGCGGGGGTGTGTGACGATGCCGACATGTCTGAAGGCAATAAAGTCGACTGCCGTAGCCCTTGTGACCGAGATAAGCACGAGGCACGACTTCAGGTTGACTGTGCCTTTGAAATATGCACTGCTGTTGCTCTCATTTCTGTAACAAATATAGGCATTAATTAAGAGGGGAGGAGGCAGCACCTCAAGCGGTGTATTGATGAATGAGCACGTTTTCAGTGTAGTGTGAAATTCTCACTATTGCTAGTAGTCACTCAGTTAAAAGTCCTTACATTTGCCTTGAAAATGTGCTCCAGGTATCCTGAGTATTACTTTTAAGACAAAGATAGCAAGTCTCAAGGTATTTAAGAAAACAGTATTTTCATTCTGCTGATTTTTAATGCTTCCACACAAGTTGTTTCTGCAATTGTCTGCTGTTAAAATATGCATTAATTTAGCATTACTGTTGAAGCAAATGTATTTATTAACATTTACCATTTATTAGCCTGGATTATTTGTACATATATTTTGGAAGTGAATTTCATAGCAGTTTGTGCCACATAACTGCATTTATACTGATTATCTTTTAAATATTTGTGTTTGCCTGTGTATTTACACATATAACACTGCATGTAATTACAGAGCTTTGTCAGTAACTCGTTTTCAGAAAGACACTCATCTGACATGACACTTTCTAGGACCCCCTTTCTAAATGCAGTTTTCGAACTGTTACTCACGTTCTTTGGCAGCCCTGTTCTTGGCACGGTTTTGAAAAGCTGAAAAGCAAAGGTTACACAATAGTTGCTTCAGTGTGTTTGTAAACTTACTCAATAGACTTTACTGATTTGTGTGTTACAATTCTCAGATCTTGTATGATCTTTCAGTTAAATGCTATCTGCTGCGAGGAAACAGAAGAATAATTTTAAGGGAAAGCATTGAAATCSACTTAGTCATCACAGTTATGCGAGATTTTGTTTAAATCATCTCATACCGTCATCTCTTCCGTGAATCCAGGTTATCCAGTTGTCATAGTAACTTTGACATCAAAAAGTTCATGCTGCCTACACATGACTTCTTGCAACACTGTCTAGTAATCTGATTAATTTARTGGAAAATACACTTTTACTGGTTATTGTGTTTTGAGGAAGCTTTTCTGGTCATTTAAAAGTGGTTTATTACCGTGTATTCTTAGGATCAACATTTTAATGACTACAGTCTAGCTAATATAATGCTTGGAGAATTGTCAAGGTAATATAGTGGCGATACTACTGACAACTAGCAGACCATTTTATGGTGTTATGAATATCAACACTTTGGGCGGGGGGGTATTAAATACAGTGCATTTTTGGCAGATGGATGCGAAGCCAGAGTTCCTACTATGGCTTGACCATACAGCTCTAGCAGTGTGGATGCCGAATAAACCAGGTTCACCTCAACATGTTTTTGCCAGTGATGGAGAAGCCGCTTTATGTGCCAGTACCAAGCTTGCTTCTCACTGTTGGGTTTGGAGTTCTGGATAAGCCATACAAATGTGAATTGCATGGTAGCAGTAGACTGATGGTAGGTTGGCCCTAAGATTAAGAAGAAGCGTAAGAATTACAAAAGATGTTGGGCTGAGCATTGCTTAGCCAGCTAGAGAACACAGTTCATGGCCAATAAAGAGGGATTTCCCCTCTAAATGGAAGCAGTTAGAGATAAATTTTAGGACCCGACAGTCTGTGTCTTTTAAAAAAATATTTGCCCCTCCTGTAAATCATCTGAGCMGTTTTAAAAGATTTCAGAAAAAAATGTTTGGGTTTATAAAGTCACAGAGTTGGAAATTTCTTCAGCATGTAGAATAAAGAGGTTTAGAAACTCACGGTCAAAATAGATGGGATCAACCACAGTAAAGAATTGCAAGCCTCAATTTCTAAGTGAGCTGTAGTACGTGTATGGGCAATGTTAGAAAGGCACACGTGCTCTCTGAATCCAAACGTAGCCGAGTGTCGGAGATGTCCACAGTCAGATGGTCATATTCTTCCTGCYTTTCTTTTTTTCTTTTTGTTTTCTGTGATGATTTAGAAATGTGCACATGGGCGCGGCAGAAGATTTAAGGGTTTAATCCTCAGCTCCACAGGCAGACACATACCCACTGCGTTCAGTGGGAGTTTTGTCTGAATAAACAGCTCCGGATTGTGCACTTGTATACAYGTCTAAATATGGGTCTCGGTCAAGTAAACAAGCATGTAGCTGTACGCGGTAATCTACTTTCGAAGCTGGGGAACACCCTGTGTTGCTTGTGTAGCTGAGTACATGGCCACGTCTCGAGCTTCATGCGAGCTCTTGTTAAGGACGCTGATCGCCAATCCACATGTGTCTTGCCACAGGAGGGGAGCGATAGATATCTCCAAGGGGTATAGCAGCCTCCGTCACCGGGCTTTTGGTGCGGTGAGATACCRCTCTCCTTTGAAGGACGTGTTACGGCAGATACGCACTTTCAAAATGCCTGTGCTCGCAGATAAAGGCAGAAGGGAGCAGCTTGCCTAGCACTGGGTGTTTTCAGCCCTACATGCCTGCCCTCTCCTGAAACTGAAGATCTTGCTCAGTGTTTCTCAGGCTGAACTTTTACAGGTGCAAGAATAAACTTCTTATCTGCAGAAGAGACTGTGTAAAGACTRACTTGGAAACACCAGAAATGGGGTTATGCTTACCGTGCCAAAGATCATTAGAGCGTTTTTTGTGAACTGCGTTCTGCAGCTGGCAAAGTGGGCGGCATCTGTAAAGCTCTTCATAGGTGTTGTGCAGAGGAGAATGGGACKTCTGACTTTATTTAGATACTCCCCATATGGGTATCACAGTTGAGAAAGAGTTGCTGATATTTACTTTATTTTCTTCTTATAATTTTAATTTTTTTTTAATGAACTTGCCTAGAGGCTGTAGTCTGTCAGCAGGAAAAGCCAAACTTGTGATGTCACCGCAAAATGTGCCACATCTCCTGCGATACTGTGACTTACTTGTATGCTGTAACTGGGGAGCTGTGCACATGAGGGGATGCTGTAGGTGTGTAATAACAATTTTACTGTATACAATGAAATCCGGYCTTTCTAAGTACTGAGGACCTTGGGAGTTTTGGAACAGCTTCTCCTACTGTCTGAAGTAGTATACTTAGCCTTTTGGAGGATAGATCTTAATAACAACAATTGCTACCGTGTTTAAGTATGCTTAAAAAGCTTAAATGGATGCGGTTTGAAAAAGTGAAATGAAAGAACCGTAAAATTAACACTAAAACCCAGTTTATGCTATGGTGAGGAAGTGTAGTCTTAGCCATACTACAAAAAATAGAGATCTGAAAAGCTCTCTGGTTGTCAGATCTGCCAGATCAAGCAGGAGTGAATAGTAAACGTTACTGTCACTTATGGTGCATCGGTTTTTGTTTGGTTTTTAAAAGCATTAGGGGATGATGCGGGAGGGGGGCGGAATAAAATTATGAAAATGCACCTTTTTGAAATGTCAACAAAAAAGTCCCAGAAGGAACAATGACATCTTATGCAGTTTTCACACTTCAGTTTCTCTAAACAGCAAAAAAAAAAAAAAAAAAAAAAAAGAATTTCTGTTTCCTTTAATAAGTAAGGACGGGAACATTTTTGAAACAAAGGCAAAGAAAAGCTTAATGCAATGGGAGCTTCAACAGAGGACAAGAGGTACACTTTTCTTTTGCTGGTGCTAGTGCTCCTGCAGGCTTGGTGAGGTTGTCTTTTGGGTGGAGGTGGCGTATGCAGCACCAATGCTGCCTGGGGGCTGGGAAGGGACAAGGGGGCTCTGCCCTTCCTGCRGAGCCCTGTTCACCAGCATGAATTTCTCCTGATGAGACTGCTGTAGGTTACCTGCTACATGGGAGGGCTGGCAGGACAGGACCATGAGCTGTGAAGAAAGCTGATGAGCAGTTTCAGCTCTGAGTGTATTGCTGGCCTTCCACAGATGTAGTTTCAAAGAGTTTTGCTGAGGCTTGGATATATGCTAGACTTCAGTCATCAAAAGCATCTGTAGCCACTAGAGGTTTCACTGAACTGACCTTCTTGGGGACAGTACTCAGGTGAAGGTCTATGGACAAGCGTGTGGAGGCTGGGAGAGCGTTTTGGGGAAGCATYGCTCTGCTTTCTGTGTCCTTCTCTAGGTGTCTGCTGATGGAAATGGGCTGACGGGTACATGCTGGGCTACATCAACCCTCTCATCTGGCCCACCAGGGCTGTTCCTGTGTATTCCTCTGTAGACAAGGATACCCTAAGAGGGTAGAAAGGGTTGAAGAAGTAGGGGCACAAATTCCCTTAAGAGGCAAATCAGCTTTACTTTCACTCTATCCAAACCGTCAGCAAAAACCCCTCCTGCTGATTTCAGTGGCCATACATGCTTTTTTGAGCAGACATCCTCATCATTGTATATCAAACATTAATATGTGTATGAATCAACTTTCAGTCTGATGGTTAATAAGGGCTCTTATGAAATAAGTAATTTTGTTGCTTCTGCTTTGCTTGTTTTGCAGGAAAATAAACATTTGCTACTAGCAACCATAATTATTCCAAGAGTTATTCTGCCTTTTCTCCAAATGGCATGTATTTTTTTCCACAGCAAAGCACATTTTACATACCCTTAGCACAACTCTAGCCTTGGCCTAACACTGGGGGATTATAGAGATAAGATACTAGCCATGGCTAGCATCATCTCCTGATAAACTGGACATCATTAGGGTGCAGAGTTACAGCCTTGGAAGGCAGAGAAAACAGCGTTTAGGGCTCTTTGAAATTTTTGTTTTAGGGATTGAATAAGAATCATTTGCAAACAGATTTTTGCAAGGATTATGGGGACCCTGTTGTTAACTTTTGCAATAATTAATTGAACTCCTTTCTACTTGCTTAAAACTTGGTGCTCTCATTTGTTTGTTACTGTTCAATCAATGGAGTGAAATACTTGGTAACAAATTGCAGGATGGGGAAGTAGTAACATAGTCTATTTCAAGCAACATTTGAATACTGGAAACAGGTAAAATGAAAGGTGAAGGTTAATGGTTTAATAACAAGGTCCCCAGGACTTGTATATATATACCTTATGTATGGAAGGCGGTATTTTGCATTTGCTTCCTGTAGGGTGACTTTACTGAGGAACTGAGGGCATTTAGCATATGCCGATGCTGAGACTTCTATGCATCTGTTATTATTTGGAGAGTGCAAAGTCTGTGACGGAGACTTGTAGGGTGTTGCAGGAGAAGGAGTGAGGCACTGACAGACAGGAGAACGCTGTTGTAGGCAGGGAGTGATGAGGAGATGGTGATGTGCTCTCCAAAAAGCTGGGGGTGCACCAGGGTAGCTAATGTGGGGAAATAGGCTCTGTTTAAGAGAGAGATGTTTATGTGCTAGATAGAATTGCATATACAGCAAACAGCCTTAAATATATTTTGTGGTTACCACTACTTATATACAAAGCAAAACCATAATTACAATGCTGTTCTTGTTTTTGAAACATCATCATGTGCCAAACAAGTTCTGGATATTTGTAGGGCACGGTGATGTCAAAGATCGCCTGAGTGTGAAAAGGATAGGTTTACGGGTACCAACTATATTCACAAAACCAGCTGAAGCTCAATTCTCATTCACATCGTACTGTGAAGACATTAACCTTCAAGTGTTTGACGTTGGCTTCTGCAGMACCTGCGTGCCCACAGCAAATGTCGCAGGGGGTGGGTGGCTGGAGACGGGGCRGCTGGTGGAGCAAGAGACTTGTGTCCTCAGGTCCTTCGACTCTTCCCTGATCCTGGTCGSGCTGTGCAGCACATGCAACAGCATCATTAATGTCCCTTTTTTTTCTTCTCCAATGCTGTATGAACAGCTTGGGGCAGAAAAATCTCCTTAAAGTGAGTTTGCTGATGATGACAATGTCTCGTGAAACTCAATAGTTTCTCTTTGCTCTTTTGATCATACTGGTAGCTCCTTCTGGAACAATCTCCAGTATATTGGCTCTTTTATTTTTCTGAAGTGTTTCAAAAAGTTCAAGGGAAAGTTTATGTTATTGGTTGGTTGAGGCAGTTTTAGAAGAACAAGTCCTAACTGCAGTTGGAATGATGATTTCCTAGACAGTTTAGCACACTCATTCAACAGCCCTCCCTCTCCTACCTGTCCCTGCTGTTGTTTTAAGATAAATTATAGACATGGAATAGCATACAGGTCAGATGCCTGGTGTTAAGAGCCAAAGGCTTCAGCTTTGGCAGAGTGGCCRAGCTCCCACCGACTGTACGTCCCCAGGATTCCCCCAGTTTAGCTGTAGGGTATTGAACTTGCTCCTCCAGTCCAGCTTGCAGAGCTCACAATCTCAAATTACTCAAATTATTCATCGGACCTCTGCTCAAAACAAAAAAAAGTGTGAGCACCCCCAGTCCCTTTGTAATGCTTAATAGTAGATCACTAATCATTTTAATACATTGGAAAAAAATACGCTATTTATGACATGTCTGCATGTTTGCAGTAAAGGATTTGTTTTGTCATCCTTTCACAGCACATTTTAAAGAGTGTAAGAAGCACTAACTTTTGCAGGCATGAGTAAAGAAACTAATTGAAAATGTGGAGATTTCGTGCTTTTGCCTGCCCTGCTTATGCCTTGTTCAATACTAATGGGACTGCATGGGATGTAAACGGCTACAGCACTTTTGCTGTTATATATAAACTAAATTTGGGGAACTTTTAGTGTTTGTTGTGCACACTGAACCTCTGGGAAAGCTTCAACCTTTAACCTCTGTAGAGGGTTATGACAGGGAAGAATCATAGGAGCTTGATTTAAACCCATCTGTGGAAAGCTGGTTAAAAATATTCAACTACCATGTTCTTCTTCCTCCCCCCTCTTAGTAAAGGTCCTCTTAAAATACATTCTCTGTGACTTCATTTTTGTCATTACTTTGGGAGCCCTGTAGCCAAGCCTGCTTGTAAGGAAATGATTAAATTATATTCCTGTTTGTGCTTTGAAATTGCCTTGGTGGTAGTCCAAGAAGTATTTTCTTGCTCTTCCAAATTTCCATGTGCTTTAATATTAATCTATTTTCATCAGTGTGACCTGCCCCAGCAGTAAAACTTGTTTGTAAGTGGTCATGTAATGATTGCTGAAGGGACATAAAAACTAAACTAAATTTATCTCAGGCTTTTAAAAAACTTATTTGAAGAAAAAGTTTTTATTAGAAAATGAAATGGCATTTGACAGTATCAGTGGGTAATTTATCTGAATAGTCATTGAAGAAATTATGGTAGCAGAACTCTTTAATTTTGCTTTTATAAAGTAGAATATTCTTTCTTTGAAATACTTTGTCACTAGCTTTTAATTTTGCATTATATGTTAATAAATGTTTATGCTTGGGTTGTGGTGGCAATTTCAGACTGAACAACCAGTAATGACATTATTTGTTGCCTTTGAGAAAGTACCCTTTTATGTGGTCTCTATATCACAAATTAAAACTATCCCAAATATCTAGAATTAAAGAATCTTTTTTTTAATGATAGCACAGGTAGTCTTCGAAGCAAGCCAGAACACCTGGCTGTCAGTTCAGACTCTGAAATTCTGTTTTGCTAATATGACTTTTTTTGTTAAGTAAAGGTGAGAGTATATTTCATGCAAGAACAGAAGTGACTTTATTACTTAGGAGAATGTTGCATTTTTAGAGCAGTTGATAATATTTTGTTGTTTTTCTTACAAAGTTGTTTGTAATCAAAGCCATTATACTATCGCTTAAATGGAAAGGCCACTGTTTGCCTAGAACAGCTGTGTAGTTATATTAGCTTCTATAAATACATTTATTATTTTAGATGAAAGTTATAAAGCAATCTGTTTACCTCTGTCGAAGTAAGTAGAATAGCTGAAAACACGCCTAAAAAAAGGATGAAGAACAGCATTGGAACAACATAACATCCTTCAAGGGTTCTTTATGCATATTTAATATTTTAATCAAACACAACTTCTCTGTGGTTTTGTGGTCTTAAGAAAACTGGAAGGAAGGAAAGTGCTATTTCACTCTTCAGCTGACTGAAATGTATTAATTTCCTTATTTAAAATATTGATTCTTCCCAGTTGCCCTGAGATGTTTTTGGAGGCAGATAGAACTGAATGGGGAAAAAATATGAAATATGAAAATACGAAAACTTCCATTAACTGCRTGGAGAGAATAAAAGCATTAGCATGCACTCTGTTCTCCTTTAGAAATGCATATTGGTTAGATACAGAGGTTTCAGTACCACATATGCTGAAAAAGTGGTCTAAGAGCTTTAATTTACCTTCGTCTGTCAATGTTAATGGACACAGCAAGTGCTGGAGCTGCTGTAAAACAAATCTGTTTTCCTTTTGTCTGCTGTGCCAGATAATGAAATAAAAGCTAAATTATCACTGATAAAAGTAATTTGCAGAAAGGCAATGATAAAAATATAACAGCAGAGCTTGCCATTAGCAGTTTAAATGGATAATGTTTGCTAGTGCTTGTAACCTACTTCTGTCCTCTGGTTTTTATTGTCTTGTCCCCCTTCCCATGCTAGCAAGGGCCCTTTCAGTAGAGGCTTAGAGCAATAAAATTATGGGTATGCTAAATCCTGGCAGGGGTAACTTTCTGAGGGATAACTACTGTTTTTTCTTCCTTTTTTTTCTGTACTACAGTATTACCAAGTCAAAGCATGTACGCAGTTTGAAGTGCTGTTATCAGTTTAATTTTATCCATTCCAACTTGAGGCATGTACTTGCTAATGACAGAAACTGAGAAAATGGTTTATCTCATTGCAGTGCTGGTAACTCTTGTAAACTTACCATGAGTTATATATTTACCGTGAAAGCCTTAGTTCTTGGAGTCATGTGTTTAGGTGAGACTCATGCTTTCCTTTCCTTTCTGTCTGTCTTTCTGTATGTCTGTGTCTTTCTTTTATTTTTCTTTTTTTTTAATTTAATTTTTTAACTCTCAAACTTCTAGAGAAGTTTGAARTCATGTCCCAGTTGTTCACAAAAACTCAGCAATGGGAAGGCAAAGGTACAGACTTCTGAGCCCCTTGTGTGTGCATGATGATTCTAATGTGTGCATGTATAAATATACACACACACGGACAAATATTTAAATCTTATAATTTCCTTGTAAACCAACCTTATCTCTCTTGAAATTGAGTCATCATTTTTTAAATGCTTGGAATTCAGATTACTTTTATGACGGGAAGCCAGCGTCCAGAGTAAAACATTAGCCATAGAGTACTTGAAGGATGGTTGGTTTCTTGTAAGAGCTGGACATGCTCATTGGTACATTTGTAGTTCGTAAAAGTATTTATTTAAAGACATTCAGTTGTGAATGACTAAGTAGGGAACAACTGCTAAACTCTAGCTGCAGTACCTAGAAGTATTTTATGTTTACAGCCCGGACGCTGCTGTACAGTGCTTGCCAGTTTGCAAATGTCAAGGGCAGTTACCCTCTCACATTCCTAAATGGTTTGCCTCTGACCATCCTTCAGAAAACCTGCCCTTTCTCCAGCTCTCCTTCTCCAGCTATTGCTGCCAATTCCTGTTTGCCTGTGCGGCTGCAATGGCTGTAATCCATCCTGGGAGGGCCGGGCCTTGTTGGTCCAGGTGATCTGGGAAGGCACATGAACTCCCTCTCCTTGCCCCCCCAAARTAAGACAAGGGCACCTTGAAAGCTGGGGAAACTCTTTTCATGTGTGTGGCTGTGCAGAGTATCAGCTAGAGCACACAGTCTTGCTGCTGGTCAGGCAATTTCTTACAGGCACAGGCTTGTATGAGGTGCAAACCTGCTATCGTTTTAATATTTTATTGTGCATTAATATCTTGATTTTTCCTGTGTAATGTAGGAGAAAATATCACATGTATGAACTTTCTAAAGTACTTTTATCTGACAAAAACCTTTGCGTTACTCTTGTAAGTGAGGGTTCAAAGTGTTTAGAAAAGAAGTGTGCTATTAAAAATGTGTTTATAGCAGAACAGATAATTAAGAAGTTCTTTTGCAATACTGTTCAAATAGGTGAAAGTTGCCTTCAAAGATGCCTTTAGTGGCATAATAATTAGATATCACTTTAATGGAATAATAATAATGCCATGATGGAAGAAAACCTGAATTTTAGTTTACTGATATAAAACCAAATTTATGGCAATAACCTGAAGCCGTGGTGGCAGAGGTCTGCTTGCTGGTGTACAGTAGCAGCCGCACTCTGGCTTTTAGCAGGCAGGCAGGATGTGATGCACAGGCTGATTCTGTTCATGGCGTGTTAAATGCAACTTCAATGAAGTAAAACTTTGATGAGTAACATCAAAGCTGTATCACCATAGCTAGATAGCAAAGCAGTCTGACGCATTGGCACCATATTTACGTACTGGTTAACAAAAACATCAGAGAACAAACTGGAGTAGCAAAGCTGATGCTCGTTTAGAGACAAAAGCCAGAGTGTGAACTTCAATGTACAAGTAGAAATAGGGGTTTGTCATATCTGCTGTTTGTCATATCTACATATGTATTTGTGATCTTGTGCGTACAAATGGATGTTGGACAAAACAATTTCGCTGCAGAAAATGGTCTCCTATTCCCTGATGACAGTGAAATAGAGGGGTAGACCACAAAACTACTGCAAACAGCAGCATGAAACATTGAGAGCTTTAGGAAAACAGTGTCTCTGCTGAAAACTCGGTGTAAAATACAAATGGAGAAACACTACTGCAGAATTGAATCCTGCGAATGGCTGGTCTTAGACTTGGACTTTCCATCCATCTTTAGGGAGGAGGTTGCAAAYGCTCAGCACCTCCTGGTCTGCAATGTGATGGCTGGAGATAGAAGCACACTAGAAAATTAGCCATTTTAGCATTAGCAGTTAGACCAGAGATAACGCATGTAAGACCTGAGGTGTTTGGACAGACAGCCATGAAAAGAAGTTTATTCAGGCCAGAAGTGGAAGAGACAGTGCAAAAGGCATTTCAGTAAATGAAACTGTTGCCGCTTCAAGGGCGAGATGTCCTCATCAGGAGAGTGTGTACCTTTCTGAGAAGGGCTAGGAGTGGTCTTGAATGTGCCAGTGCAAGCATGGGGCTCACTGAGCAAATAGTCATGGGAGCTTGGCACGAGTGAGGATGGTGCAAGTTGGTGGGCARCAGCATGGGGAAAAATATTTGAGCAAACAGAAAAGACATCCTGATGTAAGATTTATTCTAGATTTTTTTCAGGACTGAGTTGTATCTGCACAGTTGTAGTCGTAAATTGTTATATGAAGGTACTGCTTAATAGTGGGTRTATTTTTATCCTTTCTATAAAGTTTTTATGCTTTTATATGCATTTATATGCTTTTTTATGCTTTTATGAAGTTTTTATTCTTTACAGTATCGTTGTGGGGATGAGAAGTGACTCCTTCTTTAAGACCACTTCTGATCTACTAAGTCTTGATACGTCAGGCTGATGAAGCTACTGGGCGGGCTGGGCCCTTTTGTTCTTAAAAGTGTTATTCATGGAGTTAAACAGAATTAATCTTTGTCCTTCTACTGTTCTCAAAGCTTGGTTAATTAAGATGATCAGTGCTTGCATAACTGGGACTTAAGAGTCCAGATGTTCCTGTATTTCAGCCACACTTGCACCTTTTACCCTGTGTGAAGCAAGACACTTAGGGTGAAAAGTTCTCCACTTCTCTCTTTATCTAATTCTAGGTCTGCACTTGGAAATATTTTCCATGCTTTCAAAGTCTTTCTACACCCATGAGATTTTTTTTGGTTGTCTGCTTTCCCTTTCCTCTCCCTAAATCTGCTGACGGCACTCCCAAATCTTTCTCCCATTTTCTGAATTGTGTTATCTACTTCCTCCAGAGATGGTTTGATAAAAATCTGGTTTCCAGTTCTCTCCATGCTTCAGGCCTCTGTGTGGTAGAGAACATCATTTAATGAAGCTCTGTTAGTGGGCTTTCTTGCTTTCCTTAAAGTGGTATCCATTTCAAATGGTCCTCAATAATTTTTTTTTTTTATAATGAAGTGTAATTTTATTGAGACATTAGAAATTCTACATCATAAACTAGCTAGACATTCATTCTTTCTTGGGCTATGAAATTACGTGAAATTTTCACTGCTTTTTGTAATAGACTTGTAGAGTTACTTTTTCCATGCAGACCCCTTGTTTTGTTTAAACTTCCCCCAAAAGTGTTGTTTCTACTTACTTTCTTTTTTAAAATCATTATCCTCCTCTCTTGGCAGCCAAGTAACAGAACTCATATGGAAATTTGGATGTTCCTTCCCATGCCAAAAAGTGGCTGCCTACTAGTAGCTGTTCCRGTGTAAGGAGTGTGACATGTCCCAGGAGAATCTGAGAGCGAAGTATTTCCTGTTTATTGGCATTGACGCAAGACAAGAAAACATAAAATATAACTTATTTTGAAGAGTGGTGTTCTGATCTCCCATCCATGCAAGTCAGGATAACTCCACTTAAGTTAATGCAGTGAGGTGAGAATTGGACCGAGGGACAGGCGTGATGCGATCCCCCGGAGGGGGACTTGCGGCAAAGAGACTTTGCCTTTAGTAGTTGCAGGCTAGTCCTTCATCCTGGACTCCCTTGTGTCCCCACTGTGTCCTCTTCCTTTGTACCACAAGTACCATTGTTCAGATGGAGTTTCAGACGTTTTTTGCTGTCTTTCACGTGCTTGGGTTTCCTGTCTGCATGTGGAGGTGAGTGTTAATATTGGATCCCTGCTCTGAGTTGGAGTCTGATGGGGCAGGCATGGGACAACCCGCTCCCCACGTCAAAGATGTTTTTCCCAGTCGTTTTGTTGCTGTTTTGATTTTAATGCTGAAATGAGGAAGTGAGGAGTTTAACGTTTGAAGATGATGATTTAAATAGCTGCAGCTCCCAAAAACATGAGAAAGACATGTTTTGAGGCTGGCCATGCAAAGCTGTTTTGAGTCAACCCTAAATCAGAGGGTATATGCTCCATGGCATTCAGTCCTTCCCATGTAAACACTGGGGAGAGGTCACACAGCAACAGGCTTTGCAGCCGCTGCCTGTAGCCATCCTTCGGTTTTTAGCATCCAGAGCAACTCATCTGTAGAAATGTTCATGCCAGGTGAAGTTGTGTGATGGTGAGTACTAGTGACCAGTGCAGTTCTAAAAAGCACCTAAGTAACAATTTGCTGTGGCTGGTACATACGTAATGCAGAAGGAGAAATAGCATTCACCAGAGTAGACACAAACACTCTATTTTCTGGGAACTGGGCCGGGGGTGTGAGGGTGATTGTGTGTGGGTTTTTTTCTTCCTAAACCCCATCACTTATCTTGCTCGTTTCTCTGTCTTTCCTCTCCCCTCTGGCCGGACTTCAGTTTATAATTCTGCATTCTTTCCTACTCAGCCTGAAGTTTTCTCATGTTAAATGTTTGTTTTGAGTTTGCACCTTGTTTYTGCACAGAACATATCAGTGATGCAAGACCAGCTTGTTAGGAGATTTTTTTTCAGCATGTAAAGCAGAGGCTGAAAGTCAAGTGGTATTGGGTTGGCAYGCCTGTGTGCCCAAAATATCTTCAGACCTATAAAAATAGGCAGTAAGAAATTAATTCTTACGRAGGGAAAATAAAATCTGTGCAAATATTTGGACAGTGAAGGTGACTGACCAGTAGAGCAACCTACTAAATGTTACAGTGGGTTGGTTCTCCATCCCTGAAAGTTGCTTAAATTGACTGGATTGTTCCTTTAAAGAAATGCTCAGATTCAAACTATATTAATTCAAGTGAATCCTGCAACCTCTGATCTACAGGTTAGACAAGATGATGGCATTCTTCTTCCTTTCTGGGCTGATGAGGTTTGACGCTGTCATTCATCCTTCTCCTAGAGCTGTTAATAAGCCAGAGCTTCGGGGAAACATGTCTTCCTTCAGGATTTTAATAAAATGTTCTATAATCATAGTGAATAAAACCCCCGCATCTGAAGAGGCATGGGCCTACACCCTACCTCCACTCCAATTTGAAGCTTAATTAAAAATATAAATCGGTGGACTTTCCTATTTCTTGTCACACTGTGGGTCAATTTTACTCGCCGTGCTTGCAGAAGGGTTTTTTCCAGCATTTGTTGGTCAAAGCTAAACAACCTCTTCTCAGCTGTGGTAAACATTTATTGGTAAAGTTTTATTTAGTATCATTGATGAAAATCACCTATTTGATTCTTAGTCAATGATCTGAGATATGGACCCCTCTAAGTGGAGAAACTGTGGTTGAAATGTTCACCCATGTGGGTTTGTTCTGCTAATGACTATTGTTCTTTTAGAGCCCTTGGAGATTTTTTTTTCCAATGTTTTCAAGTTTTCTTCGAAAGACTAGTGGGAGTGTCAACAGAAATTGGTGGAAGTCCAATGCATGTATGAGGAAATGATAATAAGAATGAGGGGGGAAAGTTGATATTGGTGGTTGTTACATACAATCGTGAATAAGAAATTATTTTTTTTTTTAATTAGGAAAAAAATGAATATGATGTACATAAARTGTATTCCTCTAAGGCTTGTTATTTTATAAATGTGCCATTGACTAAAAACTATGTTAAAACAAGATTGAATCATATTTGTACAATTTAGATTGACTCCATTAGGTGTGCTATGCCTTGCTCTTTAATTATTACTGTTGTTTTCCATACGCATTGCATTATAAAGGTTTCTTAGTCTTAAATGTATTTCACAGTAGCATATGGCTGTTCCAGTAAAAGAGTTAAATATTTATTCGTGTGTTCTGTATTCTGTATGAAAGGACTTTATCTTTTTTTTTTTTCTCCTGTCTATGAAGGGATAAAAATCTTTTTATAACTACTCTTGGTCATAGCAGCATGTTTTGTACAAATGTAGCTAATTATACTGCCATACAAATACAGTTAAAAAGAATACGTTAACTCAAGAAGCAATGTTACCCTTTGGATTCAGCTTGTATCAACACGGGTACATGGTGCTCTCTGCGCCTGCCTCATCTCTTTTCTGCCCTAGTGTTTGGGGTACAATTGTTTCTCAGCATACCTCATCTTTGGCCTCTGTACCATCCCAGTTGTGTTTTCTAATAACAAAATCATCAGTTTTGGCAGTGAGTGGAGCTTCTTTTCTTTTTTTCCTTCTTTTTTTCCTTTTCTTTCTGCTGGTCCTGAGAAAGCAGGAACATTTTTGGAATTTTCATTTTTGGAACAATCGTTCAGTTCAGTTGATTAAGTTACTTAATTTAGGAAAGGACAAGAAGAATAAAAATTGCATTTTTCAAGAACCGCTGTAAGGAGGCACAAGGTATGTTTACAAAACAGTGCTGGTAGTTATTGAGACTCTCAGCTCAAAACAGATGAGAGCACCCTCGCCCCTGCCTTGGGAGGTACCATCTGTTTTGTGTAGCTCTTGTGACCCCTTATGTGCGTACTGATACAGTTGCATGCATTTCGGTGTGCATGTCTTGGGCTTTCTTATTAGAAATTTGGCTGCTATACAGTTAGAATCAAAATAATGAAATATTGAGGTACCACACCCCGACAGATGCAAAGTTCTGATAGATGTCCAAGACCTGCCTAGTTGTAATGTGTCTCTTGTTAAGAGAATGCAAGGGAACTTAATAGTAAGTTAACACTTGTGAATTCTATCGAATTAAACAAGAAAAAAATTTAGCTTCTTTTCTGGAAGAACTGAGTTTTACCTACTACTTTTGTCATAAATAGAATTTATTACCATTCTTGGACTTCTACCTCCTGCCCKCTTGGGATGACGGGACCGTGATGGAGATGAGAAACAGGCCCAATATATGCATATGTGCCTTGTCTGCTTAACTTTAAGGAGAATAAAAGCTCCAGCAGGAATAATGGCAAAATACAGATGAGTTAATTCATAGTTCTGAAGGAAAAACCAGAAAACACAGAGAAATGTGGCTATGTGAATTTGCCTTTGTATACACACTGAATGCTTCCCAGTGTTGCTGGTTCCCATTTATCACCATCTTTTATTCTTGTCTAGAGTAACCATCCTTTGACTGTAGATACATAGAAGTTTAAGGAGTTAGTAGGCAGTAGTAGGAAAGGAAACAAAGCAAGAAACGCCAAAAGAGAAAGACTGCATCCAGTTACTCACTTTGTATTACAACACAGACTGCCCTTATATCAGTTCCCTTTGAAAGTTTGTGTTTAGTGAGTAATTATTCAGGGTGATGCGTCAGAAGAGCTAGCGGCCATTTCCCCGACAGAACCAAGCCTTAATTTTTAAAATATTTGAAATACTGCAGTTGAGTGTGGAGGGGCCACGATTGTTTCCTCCTTGAGTACCGGAGTTTCAACGTCCCCCTGGCTTCTGCTGCGGCGGTGGGTGCTGAGAGGCAGGTCAGCAAGGAGAGGGCTCCTCAGGGCTTTGCCAGCAGCCGAAGGAGTCTTTGCCAGGAGCTGAAGGTGTCGGGGGTGTGTGTGTGTGTGTGTGTGTGTGTGTTGCACAGAGAAGGCACTGATTGCCCCCAAGTTACATCACTCCAGCCTCTGATTTTAGCTGTAAATTTAGAGGAATTGCCTAAATTTGCTGAAGTGACTGCTGGTTTTCTGGCCAGGTAGCTGAAGTAGCCTGACCCTTTGGTTCAGTCATTYTCCCTTGTCGTAAGAGGAGAATACAATTTACCCTAGCTTAAGCTACTAATCTTCTATTTTTATCAACTTAAACTAGTGACAGACTTGAATACTAATGAGAGATCAAAATCACAGCATGCAAAGTTATCACTATTCCAGCTTACCCGATGACTGAATTAAGAGGAGACGGGCAATTAAAGAGCTACTGTATAAAATAACAGCCCCTCTGAAAAGAAAGCAGGAACTAAGAATGAGCTGTGTCCCAGGATGTTTGTACAGACAAAACTCACACCCCAGAGGGCAAAAAATGTGGCCTGGCTCTCAGGATCTGCACTTGATCGTTGTTGCAGGAAGTGGAGGAAACTCTGTTACATGGAATGATCAAAATTTAGAGCATCTGTATTGTTATTCTCAAGAATTATTATTCCCCGCTTGCCAAAGAAATGGCTGTTTAATCTGTCTTTCTGGACATCCATCTTCTTACTGTGAATGACTACAAGTCACCAAGAGACAGAGAGGGAGAAACCATTAACTTCCATCGTAACCGAGCGCACATTAAAATGATTAAGGTCCAAAAAGTAAAGAAAGGTTGGCATTATTTCATAAAGATTTTATTGCAAGAGCTGTTTTCTTAACTTTATTATTGTAAGATTTGATACTTTGGAAGGACAAGGCATGGCTTATTAACAGGCAACGGCKCAATGTAGTTTTAATGATCGTTTCGAGTGTTTTCTAACATTTCAAACATTTTCATTTCAAGGTGATGTGTACTACCACTGCAGTCTTTAGAGCATCCAACACAGACCCTGTGCTTGAAACAAAGTGATGCGAAGTGGCTGAATTTCCTTTGCAGATGCTCTGCTGTCTTTATATACTGAACTTGGGAGTAAGGGTGCTGTAGAGGGCATCATCAAAGGGCAGCCCAAAGCCTTAGGAGAAGAAGGAGCTCTTTTTGTGTTCCCAAGGCTGGGGGGCATTCACCTGCTCGATCTTTGCTCTGTTGGTAACCTCGCTAACTGCAATGGAGACAAGCCTGTGTGAGAGCATGGCCTCCATACCTTCAAAGACTGGCCTCCAGTCTTCGACTGTCTGCTGATTTTAGAGACCCATTTCATTATGGATTGGATTTATTGCTCCTTTTCTGTCTTGCAGCTGTTTTATCTTAAATATTTTATTAGTTCTAGCTACTGTTTTAATTGGCAGAATTAGCCAAAAAAAAAAAAAAATCACAGCTGAAATGCATTGTGGAGGACCATTCACTTACATGGCAATTTTTTGAATTGTGGCAATATATTTACTTTATGATCCCTATAAATGCTTACTACTGTATATAGTACGAGTATCCAGCCGATACGGTTTTAAATTTTGATTACTCTGGAAATAAAGATGTCTAATTGAGTCAGCTTGCATAGAGAGCCTGGAGGTACATGAGAGAAGAAAGGTGGTGGGGGAGGTTTTGGTGGATGCTTGCAGACCTTTTACATGGCTCCGTCTGATGAAGATTTCTGCGTCTTCATGGCTTGCTGATCTCTTTTCAGGGGTTGGAGAACCTAYAACATATTGAAGGGTGGGCTGTTTATTTTCCCTGTGTTGTTTTTATGTACTGAAATATTGTAGTGAAAATAGCTGGGTGGGGTGTAATGAATGTTTTCAAAGACCTTCCTTTGAAAGAGGCTTTTTTCCAGCCCTTGGTGGTCACCACCCATTTTCCTGTGCTGTGCGCGCCTCTCTCATTGTTCCTACCCACAAAGGCCCCTTGTGTGAACCTGTCAGCAAATGTGCCAGTGCAACAAGATAAAATGTCGTGGGATATTGGACTGAACCTACTGAAGCGCCAGGGTTTTCACCCGCAAATGTTGGTGGGTATTGCCCAAGGTGTTACACAGCGTTAGATCGTAAAACTTGGCATTTGTCAACAATTTTCAGCATGACTCTCTCAACTGTTTATGGTTGAGTGGGTTTGAGGCTGAAGCGTAGGTACGCATACCACTGATAGTAAAGTCATGTGATGGCAATGTTTGTCCCTTGAAATAAAGCTTAATTGAAAAATTGTCCTCATTTACCTGCAGTTGTGCCATCTTGATAAATGATGCTGGTTGTGGTTTGGTATGGGCTGGGATGTGGTCAGTGCCCCATCTGAAAAATGAGGTTGGTTTTGAGTTTAACTTCTGGGGGCCCCCTGGGCCTGCAAATTGCACTTTGTTCACCTTTAGCTTTAACCCGCTGGTGAAGAGATAAAGCACATCCTTTGGTATGTGTTTTTTAGAGTAGGTAAATAGTTGGGTTATCTGGAAACAGATCTTAGCAATACCTGCTGAGCTTCTGAGCAACAATATGTATGGACCTCTAGATTAGCTGTCAAAATTGACTGATTACTACAAGTAATGCCACAAGATAAGGATCTGTAATCTCTCAAACACAAATCATTGATAGAGATCTGGGGTTGTGCATTGTCATAACCTTATCCCTGCTGCTGCGGTGCRATTCCAGCTCTAGCTGTGCTGCAGGGACTCTTGCATGTGTAAGTGGAAACTATGGAGAAAAGCAGAGTTGTACATTTATCACCCCCCAAAAATCTGCTGATTTGAAAGCAAGGTCGGTTTTGGCCAACGTTGAAACAGTCCTTTCTGTAGCATTGTTTAGTGGGTTTGGTGGTGGGCTCTTTTTTAGTCTACAGGTTATCTCTGAAGCTTGCTGTATTTTGGCTGATATCAGAGTTGATTGCCACAGGGAAGGAATCCATGATCCCATATCTTGATGGAGCAGAACAGTGCAAAACCAGTCTCGGGAGGGAAGACTGAGTTTAGATGACTTTGTGCTCCTCTGATTGAGATTTGGCTGTGTGCTGGGCTGCTTGTTTCTCTCCGAATTTTCTTTTTATTTGAGGAGAATGGAGGAGGTGTTTCACTGATCTGTTTTAAGTTTGGGCTGCAGCAGCTTTACAAGGGTGATCCAGAGCTGTCTCGACCCTTCCTGTGACTGGCACTGGGGCTTGCTGAGCACACCGTGACTTGGAGCAGGAAACTGCTCTGACTGAAAACTAAGCCACAAGAAAAGTCTTTCTGCCATCTAGCCCTAATGCAGGGTATGGGTTGAAAAAGGCAATGCCTCCATCTGCTCTAACTGCCGACCAAACAGCAGCCTGGCATCTTCTCTGCATGGCACAGGCCTCGCGCGGTTCCACGGGGCTGTGCCTTGCCCCAGGAGCAATGTGTTCGGCACATCTTCCGAAGTACCAGGCTCATGCTGGCGTGGCAACCGCAGGACGGTCTGCACTCACCGCATTGTAAAATAATCCAGGACCAGATTAATGGCTGYTGAAATCCCTAATACTTATCTTTCTGGTTCAAGGTACTGATAAAACTAGAGAAAAAATGGTAGAACATAAATCCCGTAGGCGTTGTTTTGCTTACTGTGATTAAATTTATCGGACTGTGGTGACATATTGTGAACCTAAATGCTTTAAAAAAATAGAAGTGCTCCTGCAGCCTCAGTAAGGTTCTCAACATTGAACTCCCAAAGTACTATTTAGTTGCTGTGACAACTTCAGTATTCACAATGATACTTTAAATTGCAGGTGCAAAGTGTTTTTCTTTTAGTAGCTGCATTAAATGCAGCTAGTGGTATAAAAAAGATGCTAGTGGTATAAGCATTTTAAAACTGTATAGGTGTAATGCTTTTTGTCTCAGCACMACCTTTTTTTCAGAAGTAAATGCCAGAAATATTCATGAAAGTAAAGAAAATACAAATCCACTACAGCTTAATTATTAAGACTAAAGGTACCATCAGAGCCTCAGACATTGGAGAAGTCAGTCTTACACGTGGTTTTAAAGTTCATGTGGAATTTATCCTGTCTAAAGAGCTGATGTGTTCCYCATTCAATAAAACATATTCCTGGCTGTGTTACTGTCAGCTGTGGTGGTCCTAGGGTGACATGGACTTAGTGAATCATAAATATGCTCAAAGACACCAAAAGTTTGGTATTCACTTGGACCTCATCTCTCGATACTCTAGTCATGCTAGCCAAGTCCCCTATCGTTGTTCCAAGCACCCTTTGAAAAGGCCTAATGAGAATGGAAAAGACTTCCTCACCCTTAACATGAACTCTTCCCTTGTCTGTCCCTGAGACACTCGTATCTCTCATTTTCCTGACTCTCATCTAGCCTTTGGTTTTAAACTTGGAGGAAAGAATTGCATCACATATTGATATGGCAGTAGGTGCCAAGCTTTACTGAACTAGCAGTGATTTGTTATTTAGTGGGTATGTACAGAAACACAAGAAATCCGCCAAGCAAACCAAGGAGTCGGTGGTGAGTTACTGTAAGTTAGGGCAGCTTTAAAGGAAGGGTGGAAGGTATTTAATTTCCTTATTTTTGTAATAGTCCTTTCTGTTAGTAGCTTTTCTTGTTACCTTCGAACTGTCATTTCCTCTATTAATGAATTCCCCATTTTTGGCGTCGTTTGTATTTGTTTTATCTGTGTACGGGGTACCATATCCCAATGTGCAGCAATGCTGCTTTAGCACTTGCCCGCCACGAGCACTCCATGTATTTTCAAGCCATTTTTTTTTTTTTTCCCTCCATCCAAGAATAACTCTGCATCCTTCCTCTTCCTATCACTCTTGCTGGTGTGCTGAACCTGTGCATCTGGTGTCTTCTCAGACTTTAGAAATAATTATTTTYACTGGAAAGAGGTATAAGGAGGGATCTGTATGGCACTGTGTATGGGCTTCATTCACAGCTTTCATAGTTTGGCCTGAGTTCCTGGTGAGCAAGTAAATTGCTGTTTGTAGCACTTTTTATTTACTGAGGGTCACTTTTATTACTTTAAGGGAGGGGGCTTTCAAAAGCACAGCATGCCATCCAGAATAAACTGCTTGTCAGGTAGAATGGTTACAAATACTTTTTAAAGGAATTTTAAGGCTAAGTAAGCATGACTGCTGGCTGCTTGGTGTCTGTGCAAGCACACCTCTGGGGCTGTCAAGTGGTATAGTTCTGAGATAGCTATGGGAGTGCCTCAGAGTCAGCGAAACTCCTTTTTAGATATTATCCTGGTTCGAATCATCTAGGGATTTGCCGAGCAGAAGGTAAAGCAAAATATAAACACACAGCAAAACATGGATTTGCTAGTTTGAAATAAACCTTTGTTGTTATCTGAGATAGTACTGCCTGTTAAAATATTTTTACTGAGTTTTTACTGGTTTGAATTGGAAAATCTTTTTTATGCTAAGCATCTGATAATTTTTTTCATTTCTCTGTACTGTAAAATATTTTCTTATCTTTGCATCCTTAGAATGTATTTTTCTTGTTCTGCAAGTTAGCATTTGAAGCTTTAACTCTAAACCATTTGAAATGAGCATTTACTACAGAAATTTCATGYGACAGCTTAATTAACTGTGGATTCTTGACCTTTAAAGTGCTGGCGCTAGAAACATTTAATAACCAGGCATTGGATATAAAGTAATATGCTTGTTGTTTTACTAGCTTGCATACATGGCAGTGTGAAGCAAAGTCCAAGGGTCACCAAAATCATGAAGTAAACTCAAGCGAGTCAATCTGAACTATGTATTTCAAAGCGTTGTACAAATGTGTCACGCAGTACRTATGTACGAGTGCAGGCTACCAGGTTACGTGCAAGATATTTTTATGCGAGGTGCGGATTACTATTTCTCTAAAAGCTTCTGTGATCTGGACCTACGAGGTGGGAGTGTAATTCAGTGCAATTACTGTGCTGCCTAGTCTTGAAGAAGCAAGCGTGTGTGTACACAACCAAGGTATCAACCCACACAGACCTCTGAGCAGTGAAACCCTGAGCAGAAGATTGGTATCTCGGCAAGTCCCCTTCGTCAGCTTAAAGGAGGCCACTGATGTCCTTGACCGAGGGGAGGATCACTGAAGCTGACCACCCGGCACCGTCGTCAGCTGAGTGGGTACCAAGGGCTTTGGAGGGCGTAACTGGGTGCAGGGAGGTGTAGGGTGGAGGTGGTGGGCAGGGATTACTGGTGGAGGTGAAGTACTAGTAGGATTGAGACTGCAGAGAGGGGGTATGGTCACAGCCAATCGAAACAGTACCAAAACATCAGGTCAGTCCCTCTCTGCTGAGCAGAGGGGGGTTGTGTGGGTGCCTAACCCTACTTCAGACCAGTGGGTGACGCCGTACGTCTGCGTGTAAGCTCCTGTGCGGGGGGTGGTCTGTTTGCCCCAGTGTTTGTGGGGCCGATCCCTACTGTGTCTGGGTCGCAGGTACTTTCTGCAGTTGCCTGGGCAGGGCAGTGGCAGCAGCGCAGCCCCCAGCCTGGGCTGGCTGCCCCAGCATGGCTGCCGGCTGCCGGAGTCCGGAGCTGTCGAAGCAGTGAGCGCAGGGAAGACAGTCCCTAAACTGACGTGATAGTTTTGCAATGTTATTTAAGCTGGAGCGGTTACATGGGGCTTCAGGTTTTTCCAATAAGTTGCTGTGCCTGGAGTTTCCAGTCCTGCAGTAAGAGAGGCTTTGGAAAGCCAGATTATGATCTTCACCCCAAGCAAGCAAGACCTTCGTCTGCAGGCATTCCCGCCGATTTCAGTGAAGCTGTGTCGCAAGGGACTGTCAGAGATGAGCAAGGGGATAGGAATCTGGCTCCTGGGATCCGTGCAGGGCATTCCTACACCCCTTCGGATGCTTCCGGCGGGTGGGATCGCGTGCTCTGTTCCCGTGCATGGGTGTACCCCTGGGACAGGTTTGTTGTTTGGGTTATTGGGAGAAGCGCAGACAGCTTTTGCTCCTGAAAATTCGGGAGCTTCACCTGAAAGGGCAAATACATGCCAGTTGTTTGTCATCTTTGCTCACACGTGTCGGCCCGTAAATTCTATTTTCAGAGCGCAAACTAAACATGGTTAGGAGGGAGTGGGAAATCATGTAAACAGCTGTCCTGGGGGTACAGTGCCATACTTGTGTTCTGTGGCAGGGAACTGCCTGCGCTGCCTTAACTCTTCCATTCCCTACGGCCCCGGAGCATCGTCCGGTGGCCCTGGGAGAGTCCTCGCTGGGAAGCAGCGCCTTCCTCTTCCTTCTCCTTGAGCCCCCCAACCACCCTCGGCACAGCCAAGTCCTGAGCGGAGTCCCCAGGCCCGTTCCTCAGCTCAGTCACCCTGTTTCTAGTGGAGACTTGAGCGTCTCCATTCCTTTCTTGTTGTTTTATAGGGGATGGTCACGCTGCGATTGCAATGTGTGAGGGTGCGTTTCTGGCCGAGCAGGGCCTTATCCTGCCGGATCCCGGGACTCCTGAAGGAGCGAGTGCTGGGGAGCTCCCGGGAGGCTTCCCTGCAGTACCTCCGGGCCTCGCACCAGCGTACGGGGTAGATGGATTTGTGATGACTTTCTCCTCTCTCTCCCTCTGCTTTTTTAAAAATCTGACACAGGTTTGGGTGAGTGAGGTTTCTGCTTCTGCTTGCGTCACTTTCTCCAAGCAGTGACGCACACTGTGTGCTCTTTTTTTGCCACATAAGTGGGTGGTTTATGTGCTGGGAGGGAATGATTCATAAATTAGCTAGAGTCTGGACCTTTTCTCTACTGCCCGGATGATGTGTGAGGAGATTCATTTGGTGTCAGCCTTTCCTCCTGGCCTTCAAACAGGCAGGTTGTTGAGTAGTTTACATTTGCGCTCTCTAGCTGTGGGTAGTCCAGCCTYGCCCGGGGTGAAATGCTAATCCCCTGCACAAAATGGGGGTAACTGCAGAGAAAGCTAATGGCCTGCCGCCTGCAAATGAAAACTGTGAAAATACTGCTTGTTGCAGAATTCTGTCACTCGACTGCAGTTTTTAGAGGCTTTTGCAAGCAGGACGAGGAAGCACAGAATGACCGTCTTTGGCACGGGTGTCCCTGGGAGGCACAGCAAGCAAGCGTGGATGTCTGCTGGGGGCAAGCGGCGTGGGGCTGTGCTGGGGCCTCTGGGTGCTTGTGCTGGGCTGGCTACACCACCACCGTGACGTGAGGGTGTGCTGAGTGAGGGAAGAAGGGGAGGAAAATTGAGGTGCAGGAAGCCACAGGGGGAAATGCTTAACAAGCAAATTGTTTGTTTATTTAAAATGATAACGGGTGAGCAAGAAAGTCTTTTGAAAGCAACCRGCCAGGCTAATTCCTCCCCTTGTTTTCTGATCTGAGAAACCTCTCCTGCGGTGTGTAATGAACGACGGTGTCTCTGCAGAGAAACCCAGCACGACAGAGAGCAGTGTTGAGGGAAAGCATCTGCAGCACAGAGGGAAAAAAAATCATTCTCTGCTCATAGCATTGGTTATTAGAAACCTTGAGCCAACCCATGGTTAATGAAACCAGCTTGTCTTATTAGCCACACTTCAAAATTATATTTACAGAGTTTAGCAAAACTAAATATTTTTCTTTGTGGCCGGAGTGGCGTCATGAGAGACCCTGTCTTATACAACCCGTTTTTACTGGACAAATTGCGACGCGGCTTTGGCCTTGGTTCCCAAAGTTTCATATTTAAACAGGGAGGGATTGRATCTTGTTTTGCACAAGTTGCTTCTAATGTGAAAATTGTGGGCTCTAGATTTAGAGCAGAGCCTGAACGTTTATGRTTCAAGTTAAATTTTCTATGCTGCACTTGGAAATTCTCGCAAATATTGCCKCATAGTTTTTGTTCTGTTTGGTTTTGTTTTGTTTCTGCTCTTTTGTTTCTACTGTTTTATTTCGTTGGTAGAATTAGAAACTGAGAAGATTTGTTCCTGGTCTGGCATCTTTATAGGTACAGTGTAGACACATTTTTCTTTAGAGAGCAAGACATACCTCTGACAGAAGCGTTGGTGTAAGTAGTTCACATGGCTCTCCCATTCCCAGCACCTGCCCCGGGAGGACACGGGGCATTTTCTGTTGTACCTTCTCAGACAGCTGTACAAAGGGACTTTTTTTTACGTGGATGTAGTATGACTCTTACTTGGTAAGGAGTTAGTATCACCTTGTGTGAATATCTGATCCTTTCGATTCAAAATTGGGCGGGTCGGTGTTCGCTCCAGCGATGCCCCTGAAGTAATTATCAAAGTTGGATCCTGCCATTATGTACGGAAACGTGTGTAGGTCTCATCCCGTGCTTACCTCCTGTAACAGATGCCATGTTAGAAAATATTCACCCCAGGCAAAATAATTGTGAAAGCGGTTTGCTGACGGCTGATCATGGAACTTGAGAAGATACCGTAAGCATTTATGAGGCCCTTTGCCTTGTTAGCACACCCGCTGGTGAGCACCTATCTGATCCCGAAGCRTATGCCCAGCTTTTCACATGTTTTGCAGCACGAGGACCCTACTGATGTGTTGTGAGCATATTTCTGCTTTGGACAGTGATGTTGAATGCCCAGCCTTGCCTGGGCCCCAGCAAACACCTTACTGTAACTTTACTCTTAGCATTTAACATGCACCCTGGCTATTTTTCCTTCTTTCTAATTTACGAAGCCACCTGCGGTTTTCATGCTAGAAGCTTTTGCAGGCAGTCTAGCTGTTCTAGAAATGGTTGTCGTCTTTAGAATACATTACTGTGTATTAATGCTCTTTTTCTATTTTATGCAGTTTTATATGAGACCAGCCGTGATTGGAACAGTTTCTAGGATTAAGTGATGCAATTAATATTTGTTTTCCTCATCATCTTCACACAAGAAAATATATTTATTGAAATAGCCTGTTTTGGTAGGATTTTTTTTTTTTTTTTGGTTGATCCGTTTTTAGTTTATAGGCTCATTATTTTATACTGACATTGGAAAAAGCAGGTTATAAGATGTTTCCTTTTTAGGCTGCCTTGCAAATGGAGAGCTGCCACTGGTGATTCTAGAARTGAATGTGCAGCCACAACAGCAAAAACGGTGGGGATGATGTTCTCCACACCCTGTTCTGTGCTCATCCAAGCTGTGCTATTCGCACTGGTACAGTGTTACAGGAGTCTGCCTGAAAAGAAATATATTCTGTGTTGGCGTGACTAAGGTGCAAAACCTCACCTCGTGCAAGTGAAGGAAACATGTAGTATCAGCAGAGCTACATGGAGTTGAAATAGCTGATGGTTTTGAATGGATTCAGGTTCTTCATGTTCTGAAATAAGAATTGTATTTTATAAAAGAACCTTAGAGTCAKTGAAGTTTCCTCTTAAACTGTCCTATCCCAGATCCATTATAAATATAGCCCTTGTGTTTCTCACATGTTAAATTTAGCTTTATGTCCATCGGTGGCTTRATTTTGCATGTTTGCTTCATAAAATGTCTTCCCCTTTGTTATTTCCTGCTCTTCTGTTGTCTGYGGAGTTCGAAGGAGGCTGGCTCTATCGGTCATGTTTCTTTACTGAAGGAAGAATTTGTTTTCATAGACAATGGAGAAATGGTGGTTTAATTAGAATAGCTTCTATGAAGGAGGGCTTTCTTGCATGCAACAGTATTTTCTTTCCCATTTTGTATTCTTCATGGTCAAGCAAAGGTGGTTTTCCAGAGTAGTGTCTGGTTAAGAGCTGAGACAGTTGTATATACAAACACAGTTTGATACCCTATTATTACTTTTTTTTTTTTTTTATGTGGGGAACAGCCATTGCAAGTCATTATATTTACGACACAGCCACTTGCACTGTAATGGTTCCAGCTTTAAAATGGATTGTCACCTCATCCCAGAGTATTTTTCAAGTAAATTAATTTAGATTGAACAAACAAAATTTTTATTTTTAACATTTYCTGAATCCCAGGAATAACAGTTTGCTATTTCATTTTGAATCTCTCACCTAAGGCAGATCTTGATCCTGTTACACTCAACGGGGACTCAGGGGGTCCAAAGGCTGACTTCTGTAGAATCGGAGCCCTTTCCAGTTGTGGCAGTCCTCTCCTAATTCCCATTTTAAAAGGAGGAAATAGATATTAATGTCTGGTCAATTGATTTAAACCAGTTGACAGAATGGATCCAATACTGAGAAGATTTGCTCTTGTAAATGCCTCTCTCAAGTTGTGAATTGCATTTCAATAAATGCTTTTTCCTTTCTCTCCTTTACCTACCAGGAGCAGTTCAGAACGGAGGAAGGAGAAATCAAGAGATGCAGCGAGATGCAGGAGAAGCAAAGAAACTGAAGTTTTCTATGAACTGGCACATGAGCTGCCCCTGCCCCACAACATCAGTTCCCACCTGGACAAGGCATCCATAATGCGCCTGGCAATCAGTTTCCTACGCACTCACAAGCTTCTGTCTTCAGGTAAGATCTGGCTAAAAGAAGTTGTCAGTGCTAGTTGATGGCAGCTTGGTAAGTGTGCATGTTCTCCGAGTTCTGGGTCCTAAAGTGAGAACAGGACACAACTGCTTGTGTTGTGAGAATACAACTAGATTTAAAGATAGGTTGGTGGGGTTTTTTCATCAGAATTATGTGTGTTTTAATTGGGATAGAAAAATCTGAGTGATATTAGTCATATAAGGTCTTCATTACCTTATACAACTGGTATATACTACCTGTAACAACTGGTGCAGTTTTGCCTTTCTAAAAAAAAAAAACCTCTCAAAACTCTTGAATGTGGTTTATTAAGCTCAGTTACAAGATTTTGAACTTTTAAGAGTTTAATCAGAATTTAAACATACATTTTAAGCTTCTGTGCTGAAACAAGTAAATTTTGATTTGGCATGGCAAGCATGTTTGTGCCAGTGCATTCARAAGGCAGCTGGGAACTTCCAAAGGTCCAATACTTCATTTGAAAGGACTAATTGTGCTATAYGCCGGTAGTGAGTAGTAGGTAGATTGTTTATGACAAGGTAGACTAAGATAGCTAAAGGAAACAACTTATAGAATCCATTCATGTCGAGTATTTAAGTAATCAGAGTCTTGCTCATGTTGGACTAGTAGGAAATGTGAACCAGCATCATTTTCATAGACTGTGAAAACCGATAAAATTAACAATGTTCTTATTTTACACCTATATTTGAGTAATCACTTTGATGGAAATCTGTGGTTTGAGTAGCCTGTGAGATCAATGAAAACAACTGATGTTTCTGGGGGAACTTTCACACAGTGACCTATAAGTGTCCAGAATACGTTAACAAAACAATGCCTGCATTGTTTGTGAAAGGTAAGCCCATAATTTCATCTTTTCCTTCATTAATGGCAAAACTCCCAATAAGGTCACGATTGCACTTCCTCTCTTTAGAAAAGTTGAGTCATACCATAACAATTACTTTAATAAATGTTATTAGGAAGCATCTCATTTTGTGGAAGAGTATGCTGTTGGTTTGTTGTTGGCTGGTCTGAAAAATATGACAAATTCAATTTGGGTTCTGCATGTTTTGTGATTTTTTTGTAGCTTTTTTGGGTTCTGCTAAGACTATTGTATAAAACGTGGGTATTTTCATCTTAGCTTATAGAATGTGGTTTTAACATTTACTTCTGTGAAAAGAAAAGTTTATTTGCTGAACAGTGTTTGCAAATCACCTCTGATTTTGTTGTGTAATTAATACTTGAAGAAGTTGCTTAAATAGGTAAATGTTCTTAAGYATGCCATTCACCAAGCCAATTTGTTAGTAACTTTCTCATAAAAACACAGCTTCAGCTTTTCAAATATTTGTATGGCATGAACCAGAGACTGGCACAGCATAGGAAAAGCAAACTTCTGAAGGGCTGTAACAGATAATATAAATAATGCATGTGTCTGTGACACTTGACATGAGATAGTTTGATGCTGTCATCATCAGAAAAATACATATGCTTTCCTGGAAACTGCAAAGTTTAAGGTGAAATTTTCAAATACGTGTACATTTCTTGGTGGGGAAAAAATCTACAGGTAAAGCATTTATTTAGTGCTTGTAGTGTTGAGGCTTAGGCTCATATAATTTGATAGTGATGACAACTCAATGTATGTGTATAATATTCATAGATACACATACGTACATGATTTTTCTGTGACAGTGTTTGAAAAACAATGTGATTCATGTAGCTGATTTACATTTTCTTGAAGTACCACCAGGACCCAGCAGTTAGGAAGGAATCTGGAAATGAAACATTACAGTAGTGACAGGCTGTGATTTAATATTTCAGGCTTTCTCTGTGTTAGTTATTTGCTTAGCCTTAAGTCTGATGCACTTGCCCAGTCTAAATATTGACTTGGAGTAAGGCCTCTCATTAAAATTTGTGTTGTTAGTCAAATGCAGATTTGTCCATCGCTCCATCTTTAGACAYTGGAGATGTAGATAGAGGTTTTAAAATCTTTAGTGCTTCTATTCTGAGGAACTGAGCTTAAGGTACTTTAAAGGGACTGATTTTCTGGAAGAGCTGGGTATTACTTTCTGACAATGAGAATACACTGAAATGAAAGAACTCCAAGCCAGAAAACYACTGTTTGCTTGTGAAGGCCTCATCTGCTACTTATATTCTTCTGAGTATAGCTAACATTTAAATTAGCCAAGCTAAACAAGAAGGCTGAAAATTTAAGCCCTGAATATTTGAAAGATAAAATTTATCAGGCATTGGAATACAGTGGCATCAGAGAGAGAACTTTCATTATCCTTATCAGAATAATGACTTCAGAGTMTTGTTTCTTCCTCATGCAATTGCCTGACAGTTTACACTTGCTGAGACTCCTGAGATTCACAGGCGTAGAGTGCTGCTCTGGCCAAAGTAAATCTCTATCAGGTTGAGAACTGTTTCTTGCTCTCAGGAGATAAGGCTGTAACATTTTGAATACAAGCGTTTCTGGCAGGTGAGCTTTGTTGAAAAAATACTGCCTTTCAGGACTGACTAACACCACTGCCGTACAATAGCTGCTTGATACGGCTAATGTTTGATGGGTGCTGTTTTTCTGATCTGTTTCTGTAAAAGCAGAATTTAAGTCTTTGATGGTGGRCTTCTGAATAATGTCAGTCTTTATAAGGACGCTGGCTTTCACTAGAAGGCCGTCCGATTTAATTCAAAGCGATAGGTTTTCGATACAGCTTTTGGCTCTCAGATGAAGAAGTTTGCTGCTCATCACGTTTTGACAAGAGTGTGCAGCAAATGGACACTGGGCTCGTGTGATGCCTGTCCATGCTCCGTTCTCGCTTTTGCTCTAAACCCTTTCTGAGCCCCAAGCAAAGCTGCCCCTGTTTCACACGCATGTTTAGCAGACTGGAATTCAGCCGTTAATTCTGCATTGCGTTTGAGGAGCCTGATTTGACTGAAGGGGGGCACGGGGGTTACTGTGTTGTCTCTGACAGATGAACTGGGAAATAGGGAGGTGGAGAACTGCAGCGTGCATGAGAAGCAAGCGCCCGCCCCAGCTGGCAGACCACCCCTTTGCGTTACGTTGTCTTCATGGAAATAGGTTTGATTATTTGGGCTAGACACTTAGTGTAAACTGGAGTTAAGTGGAAGTATTTGTTCTGTCATTAATTAGGACATTAAAATAACATTTACTGCATGTATATATATATACAATGTCACAAAAATAAGCTTGCGGTGCAGCTTGAAAAATGCTTCAAAAGGTAGTAAAGAAAAAAGTACTGCTTGATTAGCATTTTTGTTATTTATTATTTATTCTATCAAAAACTACTGGAACACCGGATTTTATTTTATATTACTGTTTGTGGGCACGATTCTCAAACGTGAACACATCTCTTGTTTCATGGCAGTTTTGCTGGGAGCAGAGAGAGCAAGGACCTTCCCAGGACTGCGCCCTCATCTTTCTGCAAGCTGATGCTCCAGATGGGATTTCAGAGATGGCTGTAGGCAACTTGCCAGCCTCAGTCCGCTGGCATTGAGTGTCTCATGCCCCTTCGTATTATTCCCTGACTTGGAATAGGGCTTTTCACTTGTGTAACTCGGGCTGTTTTACTAGCTGTGTCTGCATAATGATTATTTATCTGTCGGGAAGCCAAGACCTAGGGAAATCTATGCCCACATTCTTCCAGCAGGTGAATGGCAGAGCCCACGAATCTGAGCCCTCATTGAGAGCTCTCCTGCTACGTGCCTCTAAAAAATCCCGGCTTCTGGATTGCAGGGTGCACGTCTCCTGCAGGCGTTCTGGGGCCCGAGCTTGGCCCTTGTATCCTATCATAATAGGAAATAGCTGGTTGTATATCTCAGAGTTCAAAAGGGTAAAAAATACCAGGTTTTGCTTTATAAAAGTTGCTGCTTTACTTAGTAACACGTTTCCCTTTGATTTTCACAGTAGGCAATTCTGTGTGGGAATGTTGGAGAGGAAGCCTTTAACATTTAGAAATGCAGGCTGTTCGTCTGACGGCCTGATTGAGATTAGTATCACAGGAAGCAAACTGAAACAATGGCTTTATAATACTGTTTCCATGTTGTGCACAGAACAGTACACGGTATAATTGGAATGCTAAGTAGAAATATCATTTAATTATGATCATCTTAAATATTTTTCAAGATGTCTCCTAATTCTGTTGGCATAATACATTTTTGCCATCATTACAGTCAAATGTTTGGTATAAATTTAGAATCAATGTTTGTTCATTTCAAGTAAAGGTTTTGGTCCCATAAAGTTGCAGCTGAAAATAGACTGATGCTTATCGGTAGTGGAGCTTTTGGATTTGGAATCTTAAGTCCTTTAGTATAGTCAGAAAAATCGATAGCAGTACTTGTCCTCTGTTATTCTCTAGTATAGCTAGTAAATTAGCCTAATGCTTTTGGGGGGGGTTAATAGATGGCAAAAGAGAAATAACTGTCTTTTGCTAAAGAATGGCTGTCTTGGTTAACAGCTAACATGGTGATAATTGGTAAGGCTGCCTCAGACAGTGTCTTTTTGTCTGAATATGAGGAAGAGAATCCACTTTAAGAAGCCCATATGGGCAGCGTTGGCATGTGGTGCCAATAATTTTAAGTGTTTATTTGGACCATGCTAACGCTAACGGCATTACAGGAACCAGAACTTTGGTACCAGTGAGTTTTTGTGTGTCAGGGCTGGAGACTTTTTAGTCAGGCTAATCAGGCAAACACAATTTTATCAGCTTTCTTTAATCCCATCCCAATTGTGTGGTCACCCGGGTGTCTTTTCTGTGCAGAGGTCCAGCAAAGGAAACTGGATGGGAGTTGCTCCTGAGCAGGCAGACAGCAGCAGAAATGGGGAGGGAACAGGGAAGCAGACGGGAAGTTGTTTGGGAGAAGGGAGGCCACGAGGAAGCCAGTGTGAAGTTGTTTCAAGGGAGGGAGACAACAGAGCCGGAAAGCCAGCAGGGAGCAGAAGGGAAAAAATAGCTTTTCTCTAGGCTTTTAAGGGAGAGGACAAACTGTAGGGAGAAGTGATGTGGGCATTGTTTTTGAAAGTCTGGGCAAGCTGCATCTAATCTCAGACCATTGTGGCATAAAACACTGCTTTAAAAATAGCATGTCAACTTGTTTGCTTTTATTAAATTGGAAAAATAGTTTTGTGCCAACCACACTGCTAGGAATGAGAGTGGAGCCAGGTGCAGAGTGCTTCAGCTGCTTGAAGCGACGTCCCTTTTCTGGGAAGGTGCACCAGAAGGTCCCACGAGGCTCAGGAAGCCTGGTCTGATGGGGTGCTGCATCCCACCGTTCAACACGGATGGCTGCAGGACTCGAAGCAGCTTCCTGGGAGCAGCATCTGAATGACTTGGCTAGATACAAACTCTGCAGTCGAAACAACACTAACGTAAGTGTTGTTTTTATCAAAGTTGCTTGTGCACTTGGAGATAAGAGACCTTCAGGAAGCTTCAAGTTTAAGAGTAGCTTTTTCTTGATATATCTAAATCGAAAGCTTTTATTGAACACATTTGAAAATATCTCCTTGAGCAGGATGTACTGCCCTGTCAAGACAGAAAAAAGAAAAAGGAAAAAAAAAAATCAGTCGCTTTCCTTTGATGCAAAACAAGAAACCAGGAAGAGACAAGTCTGTCTCAAAGCTGCTCTCTCTCAGGCAGGATGGAGCTACTGTTAAATCTTCCCTAACTCTGCCTACTGGCATCAGGCAGTTTTTACAACCCTCCTCAGGAGTGGCAGCTATAGCCTGGTGTCTGTTATGCACAATATCCAAGCAAATTCCTGATACTTGTAGGATCCAGGATTAGAGACAAAGCCATGAAAATTCTGTGGAGGTGACAACGTGACCTCCAGCAAAAACCCTTTTTATCACTCTCTACCTCTGAACTGACCAAAAAGGCCCCTTTGAGTCAGATCAAAGGTGTTGAGAGGAGTATAGGCTGTTTGCTAGGAGGTTGTTTATACCTGAGCAGTTATTTCTTGTAAGGAGGCCCGATTTTGAGCCTTCAGACTCATTCCAAGAGGTTGGACTGAAGGAAATGAGCAAGCATCTACGGAAAAAGTGTTCTTAAACTTGGGAACAGTGCACATCCTGACAGTGGGAATTAATCAAAGCTTGTTTACAAGAGCTATTTTTAGCATAAAAGGCTATCATAAACACTGCAATAAGCATTTGCCATTACAGTTCAAAGTTTCTTGTTGATGAATAAATTCTACTTCAGTGGTTAGAAAATTTTTCAAAATAGAGCTGATTAAAAAATATTTATCAAAATTTGATGAAGACTGAGATGTGAACTGAAAAATACTGTATCAAAATTTGATGCAGGCCAAGAAATACTACCTTGGGCAATATGAGCAGTGGATGACCCATCAAACTGGGACATGGGACACGGTTGCTCTGTTCCTGGTTCTGCTGTAGCTCTGACAGTCGCCCCAGGGAGGCCACTGCACTTTTCTGTGGCTCTCTGACGTGCTTCAAGATCTCTCGATCTCAGCTAGACAGGGATTCTCCCTCCTTTGTAGGCTTCCCAGTGCTACATGAGCACAATCTTGGCTGGGATCCATAAATGTATCTATAATATGAACAATAATATTACAGTACTTCATTCTGCTGAATGTGCTATTAATTTATAGTTAAACTGCTGTATTTGCAGTCCAGTCTCCCTGCTATACTGTCATGGTGCCTGAACTGAGATACTCCCATTAGGAGAGACGGAAAGATTTGCAAGAAAAAATAAGAAACGCATCCTTATTTCAAAATTTAGCTAGCAGCTATTTTGAAAAGCAATGCTGATGACAAAAACTCTACCTAAAAATCAGGGTAAACTGAGTCCGTGGTTACCTTTCTTTAAGACCTGGAAAATTCTGGCAAGTCTACATGGGATGCCATTACCTGGATGAAATGACCTCAGACCTACTGGAAACCAAGTTCTGCCCCCACCCCCTCATGCTAACCTCCTACTTTCATTTGGTCCCAGCTTTCTCAAATGTTTTCCATCKGAAGCTGAAATTTCCTATGCTAAAGTGAAAGACAATGGGGATTTCTGGGAGCAGCTTGCAGTAGCAATGGCTTTATTTGTTTTTCTTCTGCAAAATAGATTCTTTTTAAAGCTAACCAGATTTTTGCTAGTGGCAATAACTGAATTGCTTCTGATGTATCAGTCTCCTAATGTGTGTATATCCTCTGTGTATTAGTAGCTAGTGATTTTCACAGGAGAAGGGGAACAAGCTATAATGCTGTAACTGCAGCCATATGAGGGACTGTTATTTATTATTTATATTACTATAATTATACTAAGTTACCTGATGCAGGGCATACTAGGGCCACCACAGTGATGCCCAGCGTATTTCTTTACTGCAGACTAAGGATCTTCAGGTAGCTAGTATGCTTCAGGGGTTTAGCCCAGATGACACCTCCTGGGACTGTGTGTTTGCAACCACCACAAAGAACCTGGACACACCAGAAGACGTGAGCGCCTTTGGTGTATCCCCCACTGCCTGGGCTTCCCCGGGCAGCCTGCGGGGAATGCTCATGGGGGACAGGCAAGGAATAGATGGGCAGCAGCAGCAGCACAGTGGCCCCTGGAGGTACTTGTCACCTACCTTTACATGCCTGATAGTGCCCACAGCTTCCTTGATACAGCTGCTCCGTCTTTGAAATGTGAGTATGCCCTATTAAGTACTACAAGGAACCTGTATCTGCCAGCTCCCCTTGCCTGCTGCGGCCGGAGCTGCTAAGGGGGAAGGAGGGGATGCAGTGGGGTTTATAGAGTTACCAGGAAGTCTGCAAAACACCTTGGTTGTGCTTTTGGGTTATGTGAGAGGGGGTGCACAGCAGCACGAACCCTCTTCCTTCCCTCCTCCCAGTCCAAATCATCTGATGTCTCCAGCTGGACGAAGGTAATTTTAATGAAAAAAGTTGAACTCTGATCCCGCAAAACCCTGTAATCGCGTGCTTTAAAGCTGACTATATCTTTAAGTGCTGTGCTTAGCTAGGACGTTAAGGATTTGAACCTGCAGCCCTGATGTGAGTGATCCTATATCCTCTGTGTGTGCTTGTATAAGTAATATAATTTATATACATGGAAAAGCAAACTTAATCATCTGATAATACAAGTAAAGTGTTTGTCTTTCACTGTTGGAGGCATTTAAAAATACAAATGCTTTGAATAGCCTTCCTGCCTTTGAATGGTCATGTTTTGTTAATGCAAACTTAATGAGCTGGGAAAAAAAATGGAAAGGAGGGTCTGGGGTTAGAGCTGAAAAGTCATTTTTTTCTCTGAACCCACACTTGGCTGATTGTCTTGGGCTATAGCCATGATCCCTGCTGAATAAACCATTTGTTTGCTTCCGGAAAAGTAAAAAAAGACCCTTGACATTCTTTACACAGCAGAAACAAGCTTGGGAGCAGATGGTCACTTACCTTTTTTTTTTTCCTTCCCTAAATGTCATTATGGTCAAAGTGCATACTATTCAAATATATTATTGTGTATTTTATGTATTTTAAATGCTAACCCTGATGTAATTTCCTGAAGTCAGTCGCTTTGTGCTGAGGAGGAACTGGCCCCTGTGTGTGTAGTTAGAATCGCAGTGCAGGCACACAAAACGATAAAACCCAGCCTGCGCTGGCCATCCCCAGAGAGTGTCTTCTCTTCCCTGCTACCAAATGATCGCATTGAGAAGCAAAGGGTGATAAACTAAGTGCTTCCAATAGCTCTGGGGCTGAGTCTCTTCATTCCTGTGTTTGCACTATGGGTAATGGGCTGCTGCCGGGGCGGGATGTTGAGGGGCAGGAGGAGGATGTGGAAGCAGCAGCCAGCATCATTTTTGTCACCACTCCTCTGTTCCAAGCAGCGGCTCAGTGGGCTCTGCATTGCAAACCCTCATCCCTCTGCATTTGCTCGCTGACCATCCCTAGGCACTAGCAGATGCGGTTGGAGGAGGTATATAGATCAGACTTGTCCTTTAATCATAACTCATTAATACTTCAAAGTTAAAACTGCATTAGTTTGGCTCAGCCTCTTCCCTATCCAAAAAAATCCCAAACCCAAACCACTTCTAATAATGTTTTACAAAGCAATACCCCATTCCTGCTTATAGACTTCTTCCAAAATGAGTATTTCAACAAGAAACATGAAGAGAAATGATGAATGTGCTGTTTCAGGGAGGAAGAGAACAAAAATTGAAATACTGTTCTCAAGTGCTAATAGAATGTGTACTAGAGAACAAAAACTGTATGCTGAAATGGCAACATTAAACCAACAAAGAAGAGCAACTTCTCCAAGAAGCTCATTTAAGAGTCTCACTGTTCTTGCAAATAAGGCTGATGCAATTACGGCTGGAGCCTCTGGCMAGCAAAATCAGTGGTGGGCCCGGCATGGAGCACTCTTGTGCCACCAAGGAGGGGCACGGAGCAGCTCGCTGCAGCTCCTCTCGGATCATTCTTGCTGCCTCGGGCTATGGAGTGCCTTTGATCTAGATGGGACTTACCCATGGCCTTGTATCTTCAGCAGTGTATGGCTGGAGTTGGTTATTCTTTATTCTGAGACAATAAGGGGTTTGTTTGTTTGTTTGTTTGCTTTTTTCCCCTGAATTGAGAGTCTTACCTCTACACATATTTGCAATGACTGATCGCAAATGTGCAGGCTGACAAAACTGTAAAGATAAGCTCACCACAGCCTGTCTGAGGTACACAGACCAGATGTGGTATCTGTAAATAGTTTTGTAAAAAAATAATCCCAGAAGTTTCATGTAAAACATGTCGAGAAATTAATGGGCCAGCTCCTACACAGAAATTTTTCAGTACTAGTCATCTACAAATCATCTCCTGCAGGCTTCTTATTCATGGAGCTGAAACCTGCTTAAAAATGTAGAAGGGAAGGCAAGAGTGCTGTGTGGACACTTGGGTGACTGGCATTAGGAGGAGCAGTGTCTCCCTCTCCCTCCCTCCCCGCCGGCGGCTTTGCCCACTTACTGCCTCCCATCCCCGGAGATGAGCAACGTGGAGCACACCCAGTGGGGGCATTACAGTGCCATCAGTTGTCTCTAAAGCACAGCCAAAAAGCAACAGGAAAACGAGTAACCAAAAAAAATGCTTTCAGAAATGTTCTAGCATGGCCTTAGATTTCAGCACAACAGTGGCACTCCTCCAAAAGTGGGTAAGATGCACTGGGTTCATGAATCTGCAGAGGCAAACGTAAGGGGTGTAAGCGGGGTCTGAGGCTCTCCTCCCTGCAGGACAGGAGCGTAGGTGGGTGACGAAGCTTGTCAGTTTGGTGGAGGGCATGTAAGGAGTTTTGACGTCTGCAGATGAAAAAGCAGGTATTGGTAGGATGGATCTGTGGTTTTCCCAGGAATACTGAGGTTTATGGGATGAAAGAGAGATTCCCCTGAAAGGGCTTCAAGGAAGTGTTTTTTCTACTTTTTCTACTAAAGGTAGTGTTACCAGACCTCTCCATACYGAGTGGAGAGGTCTATTTAGGCACGCTTCATAGGAAAAGTATTTGAACTTCTTAGAAAACTTGATATGATGGAAATGTCTTTTCTTAGACATTTGTTAGGAATGCACAGATTTACTTACCTTCTATAAGATATGCCCTATACTTTGTGCCTGTTAGGAGATATAAAGGTTGCATGTGGCCGAAAGAATGTGCGCAAAGAAGATGCACTTCAGTGTCTGGGGTATACAGGTGTTATGTACTGAAAACATGTCTTGCAGAAACACGCTAAAGGTGAATAGAGGGTCTGTTGCATTTGCCAAAAATTTTACAAAAATATCTTTCTAGTGATAAGGACATCCCTTTCATACACTGTGCAGACAGTTTTCTTCTCAAGGAAGGCCCCACCGGAAGGGGGCTATGGAAAGGAAATTCTAAACAGCAGAAAAATATTTAGTTGCCTTGTAACTGGATGTGCTTGCGTTGAAAAAGGCTGGCTAGGGTGCTGAAGACTTTAGATGCTTTTTTTCTTTTTTTCTCAGTATGTGCTGACAATGAGAATGAACTGGAGGCAGACCAGCAGATGGACAACTTGTACCTGAAAGCTTTGGAGGGATTTATTGCCGTGGTGACACAGGATGGAGACATGATCTTTTTGTCAGAGAATGTCAACAAATACATGGGTCTTACCCAGGTAACTTGTTCCCTAACACTCTCCTGTCTTTGTAATACAATTCCCAGAAACAAGTCCTATGCCTAAATGCAGAAAAACATCTGTGTGTCACTGCAAAAAAGACTGGAAATAAAATTTCTTAGGCAGGTACCCTGAACACCAGACAACAGTGTGGTGTTTTTTCTTTCTCCCTATCAAAGTTGTAGTGGTTTTGGTGACTGCAAACTTGCCTTCCTAGATATTACCATGGAGAGGAAAATGGGCATTATTCAACTTGTGCCTTAGACTATGGGACAGAGAGGAGAGAGCTGCTCTTTTGGGTCCCCCCTTTTCTGCTTTGTTGGTTGGGGTATTTTTGCCTTCTGTATTGAAAATAACTGCTGGTGCTGACTGTAACTGCACCATGTAAATGCAAAGATAGGGAATTGTTTTGGGGAGAAAATGACAAGTTATACATAGGATAAACAAAGGAAGGGTCACGGGTTTTGTGTCTGTGAGCATCGCTGGATCTCAGCAAACAGTGCAGATGGTTTAGGGACACTAGAAAAGTGGGTGCAGCTTTTGAGGTGGGAAGGCTGTTCTCCTGATTCCCAGTCTGCGTCCTCTCACACCTGGACTGGGATGTTGTTAAAGACAGCCAAAATCTTCAGAGGATTGTGGTTGGATGTATGTGCTCTTTAGTGCACCCTCATGAGTCACCAATTTGATGTGGTTGTGGAGTCAAGGTAAACAGGTTAAACACAGGATGCAGCACAAATTATTGATAAAGGAGACTGACTTAAACCTACTCTGACTCACTGCGCACCACTGATTAGACCACTCTTAATTCTCTCTGAAAAATCCTGGAAATGAGCCCAAAGCTGCACTTAGTTGCACTTGATGCACTTAGTTCTAGCGACCAGTTTCATCTGAACAGGTGGTATTTAAAAACAGATAAATACTATTAGTTGCTTTTATTTGGCTAAATATAGTTCTTACTTCTGCACAGGTGGAATTAACTGGACACAGCATTTTTGACTTCACTCATCCATGTGACCATGAAGAAATTCGAGAGAATCTGAGTCTGAAAAATGGTAATAATGAAACTAGAAGAGTCACTGTTTGCTTTTTAAATAACCAAATGAAGTAATTGGCTGGCAGTAGAGATCTGTTAGTCATGGTAAAGGGAATTTTCGTTCCTAGAGTAATCATTAACTGTTATTCAATACTTTGCAGATTTGTTTTGTTTTGCCAAATATTGTTTATATATGATAGCACTAAGAACTATTTGTTTAGTGTTTTCCTTTCATCAAGTTAAGACAGGCATAATGTTTTCACTTTGTAACGCTTTGCAAAGATTTATGTGCTGCAAGCTAAAACATAGGTTTAAATGCACAAAGTCCTATTTAAGTTCCACTTAAAGTTTTAGGTCTGAACTCTACAAACTGCTCTTGAATGGTCCATGCATCTTTGATGGTCTCTGCAGGTAATTTATCTGAGAATTAGTCTGCTATTTCTATTGAATCTTTCATGCTTGTAAGTAGAAGAAATCAAAAAGCAAAACTGAGAAAACTCATTTGCCATTTTCTTTATACAGGTCCAGGCTTTGGAAAGAAAAGCAAAGAGATGTCAACTGAGCGTGACTTCTTCATGAGGATGAAATGCACCGTTACCAACAGAGGCAGAACTGTTAACCTCAAGTCTGCCACATGGAAGGTACCATATTTGAGCCATAATAAGTGGTTTTGTTTTTGAAAGACATTTTGGCATGTAGAGAAAGTACATTCTAAGTTTGTTTCTCATTCAGGTTTTGCACTGCACTGGACAAGTTAAAGTGTATAACACTTGCCCTCCTCACAGTCTGTGTGGGTATAAAGAGCCTCTTCTCACCTGCCTTATAATAATGTGTGAGCCTATTCAGCATCCTTCAAACATCGATATCCCCCTGGACAGCAAGACCTTCCTGAGTCGCCATAGCATGGACATGAAATTTACCTACTGTGATGACAGGTAAACTCCACTGATTTTTCCTTTCCATGGGTGTTTCTATCTTCTTGAACAAAACAAGCAGTCCCTCTAAATGTCCTCCTGTGTGGACCTGGTAAGCAAGGACTAGGGGAAGGTACAGTCTGTTACCAAGACAGCTATTCAGTGGCTCACTTAATCCATTTCAAATCTCAGTTTAGGCAAAACAGTACTCCTGCTGTATTTCCTCCTCCTGCTCAGTGAGGAATTCAAGTTCACTGGCAGAAGATGAGGCAACTTAGAGCCATAAGCATTAGCTTCTTGGGTTTTAACAAACTGAAGAGTACACAGGATTTCTGTTCTCATTTTTTAGAAAATGTCTCAAACGACATGCCTTACGGACCTTAGTCAAGGACTGTCTTATGGTTGGTTTGGCCCAGGATGCTATTATCTGTTAGCTAGAAAGTACTTTATGCTCTAGATTAACTAACAATTGCTAAGGCATCCAGAGCATCTGCAGCTCTGAAATGGGGTTGCAGCCTCTTGCTCAATGAAAAGGAAACGACCTTTGCTGGTTATCTATCTGCTACTTTTAGTGGCGAAATGAAGGGGAGGGGAAGATCTTGGGTCAAGCAAGGGGCTGTGTCCTCCACTCCCCACATTTCCCTCTTGAGTGGAAAAACAGAGCTCCCCCTTGTCTCTGCCTGCCTGATTTCCCCTGGGACCTCTATGGCATTTCATACCATCTGCCTCTTCTCCCTGTCTACATATTGTGGTAACCATCTTCCCTGCGTGTGAGTGAGCCAGAGATCCCTTTGCATGAAGTGTCCTCCTGTTCCCCATTTCCCCAGAAAGTCCTGTCTGTACTACTGTGGGTTTGGTGTTTGTTTGGGGGTTTTTTAAGTTTATGAATTTAATATGAAGTTTTCTGTCCGATGAAACTGGTCTCCTGAAATTCAGAGATGGTAGCAACCGCTGTGGTCTATAGGGTTATCAGTGGGATTATACGTATGCTCGTATCTTACGCAAAAACTCACAGGATTGAGATCTTGGTTATTTTCTTCATCCTTCAAAGGTTTTTTAAAAGTTGTTCTAAGCAAGATTATTATTTTAAACAATGTGATGAAGCAACCGTATAAACTAGCAGTATTAGCAGCTGTGGATGAAAGCAAGATTACAAGTATGAAACTTGTGACTGACCTTCCTCTGACCTCTCTGAGAATTTAGCAGCAAGTGTGCTGTAACTAGAAATGTCCTCTGATGTAACCACAATAAAACAGATTTCTTCTTCTTCTTTTTTTTTTTTTTTTTTTTTTTTTTTTTTTTTTAATACTTTCAGGATTAAAATATTGAGGATATTTCAGCAAAATCAATAGGATTTTGCTGCTGGGGAGGGGGAAGTAACAATATGGTAGTGACTCATTATTAAAAGCAATGTACCTCTGAATTACTGGGGCCATTCAATGGCAGGCTAGAGAGTAACAGAGGATTTTGCTGTATTGCAGCATTCACATGTCTGTTCCAGACTTGATGCATAAGCAATTGTAAATGAGAATTAGAGGGACTGATACTATCCCATTAAAGATACACATGCTTATTTTAAAAAGAATGAAATATTATGCCATGTCTTACATAGCGGGAGTTGATTTACAGGGAAAACTTTTCACATGGCAGTGAAATACAACAGCTTCCTCTGGAGGATTTAACTTGTAAGGAATTTCAGAGATTTCTCTTTAAAACCAGGCCACAAAACAGCACGTCTTTTACTTGATAGTTTTGGTTGGATGTTTCATTCATGTTTTATCGAGATTATGATAAAGCTGTAAAAAGCCAGCCAGGCCAGAGAAGGAAGAGACCTCGCGCACCTTTCAGGTTCTTCCCAGCAGATCCTCCTGGCTCTTGCTTCTCTCCCAGCGGGATGCTGATTTCTCTCCAGCAGGCGACACATCACTAGATGCATAAAAATGCAAAACACTCAGCTGTTCTTATCAAATTCGGTGCTGCTAGACAAATTGTATTGAAGGAGCAGCTTATGCCAAGAATGTAAATCCAGGCTGAGGAGCGGGGGAGGAAAAGCAGCATGTGCCAGTCAGATGCCTAAACCCTTTTCGACCTGCTCTGGCCTTTCTGCAGTGAAGCAGCAGGGCTGACACAGCTCATTTCTCTGTAAGAGATTGCGTCTTTCCAGTTCAGGGCTGATGTCATCGAGGGCAGCGTGCCTCCTCTAGCAGGCTTCTGCAGCGATCTGAGTATCCCCTTTGCAGTTCATCTGGTGTGGACAGGTCTGCTTCCAGGGAGCATTAAGTTTTTATTTTTGAAGCACTCAGTTAGAGAAACTCTAGGATTTCTGAGGAAGTACCTTAATGAATGGCAGCCGTGCTGGACCTTAATCATGGAAGCACCCACCTTCAGCGTGAAGCTCAAGTGAGTACAAAAGAGAGCTGCCCTTGTACATGAAGCTGCAATTTATCCTTGTGGAAAATGAGGACCACATCTGTCATCTCCTTAGGAAAGCTCATAGTCTCTGTGACAAAACAACACACAAAATATAGGCAGGCTACCTTTCAACACTTTGTAACAAAAACTAGTTGGGTGACATGAAGTGCCTTGATTCTTTTGGCTTTTCTTCAGGAGGGTACACGACAGATGCGATATGAAGCAGGCAAGAGCGGCCTTCCCTCATTTAAAATGTGTGAGACACTAGCGCGTATATTTTGCCTTCCAAAAGTAATTTATATATGCGGGCCTATGACTTGCCAGTGGTTAGGTGGGACATATTTGTATTCTTAAAACAGCTTTTGCAAGATGATGAGCCTGTAAAGAAAGGTTTGTGAGATATAAATATTAGAAATAGGTTGTTCTGTTAAATGCCTGCTTCAGCCACTCCTGGAGAGYGATTTAAAAATGTTCCCTTGCTCCACTTATCTTGGCTAAGTGGTTTACAGGAAGGATTATTTTAGCTGTAATACGGAAATGCTGATCAGTGGTACAATTCAATAATCCAAGTGAGGATTTAGTTCAGCTGCACAATGCTTTTGTGTCAGGGAAGATCTCTGGTAAGGGTGTTTTAGTCGGGGAAAAAAAAGCCAGTCTTTGTAAGAAGGCAATTTTGTTACATTGGTGGCATAGCTGATGCTCAGCGTATCTTCCTGTGCGGGACCACGGGGGCTACGGGCACACAGAAATAGCAGCAATATGTTTCTGTGGCAAAAAAATCCACAAAAGTGAAAACTGTATCTGAATTTGATAGAAAACCCCGAAACTACTCCAGGTGCCCCAGCACATGCAGTCTCAGCCTTTTTGTTCTATGCATAACAAAAGAAAACCATATGCTGTGTTTTGGAGGGGACCAGGGTTTTGAAAGCAGGGAGGGTAACGTGGCGTTGTAGGCGGTGTTGGCTTTTCACCTTCATCCCTGCGACCCCTCTGGGGTGCTGGGCAGAAGCAGTCTTTGCCTGTAATTCTGTGGGCAGCATACATGAGAGGAGGGAAGGCTAAGGAAACAAATCTATTCTGCCTGGGGCGAGATGTGCAGGCGGCGGCTCCGGAGGCTGCGTCACAACCCAGTTCCCTGGCACAGGCACGCTGAAAAGCGTGTGTTCTCCATTACTTGGAAGGCATGGCTTGCTTTGGGGAATTGTATGTTCCTGGTTACAAGAAACCCAATTAGTTATAGTCTTTTTTACTTTTTCTTGATTGGAACACTTTAATGGAAGAGTTGAAGAAGAAAAAGGAGCGAAGGAGGATGTATGGTGATTCAGAATAGGATGGTGCAGGAAGATGCAATGCCAATAGTGCTGGTCCCGGTTAGGTTTCTCCTAATGTGAGTGTGCATGTGGGATCCAGGCTGTGCCCGGCTGAGAGGAAACTGAGTTGTATTGTGCTTCCAGTTATGTTCCTGTAAAACAGAAATATGCAGGCACAGGACCTCTCGTGAGGGTTTAAGTCAGTTTGCCATTTGACCTATATTTGGGCAATATTTTTAAATTAGGTGAGAATGCAAGTAAGCATTTGAAAAGACCTCCTGACCCTCCATCGCTGCACAGGGGGAAAACGCATTATGGAGACGATAGTGAAGCGATGATATCTGAAGCCAAAGATCTGCATTTGGCAAAACTGGCTTTTGGTATATGCCATATTTAAGAAAAAACATGACCAACTTCTTTTGTTAATAACGAAGCTTTGATTTAGATAGACCGAATGAGTAGGACAGACAGAGTCCTGGTGAAGTTTTTAATGTACCCACCTAGTTTTTTTTACCTAGCAGGGCAGATACACCTGGCCAGTCCAGCCGTCCCTCTAAGGAGTGGACAGGGGTCCCAGGATTTTGCATTTTATTTTTTTCTTTGGCCTGGGTTASAGTAGAAGCAGCCATGAATATTTTCAAGAGGAAATGTGGGTACTTGGCAGGACTGCCACGCTGCCCTGCCRCCTGCTCTGGCAGGCTGGCAGAGTGCTTTACCCCAGGCATAGTGGCTGTGTTGGGCTTCATTTTTTTGCTTTCTTTTTTTTTTTTTAACTCATTCTGCTTTAAGTATAACTTCGTTTGTTTGTTTGTTCCTGTCAAGACCAATTTAACTTCAATAACTTGGTAACAGTTTGAATACAGAAAGACTTTGTTGGGAGATCCACACCCTCACACACACAGTCCACACACGGCCCGACGAATATACACCCAGCTCTTTTTTTATGAGCAGTAAACATTACAGCAGTCTTTCACAACGAGCCTGACTTCTCAGTCCTGACAGTTCTTACGATACTATTTTAACTCAAGAGATGGTATACAATAAAAAGCTGTGTGCTCCTATAAAGAGACAGAAAAGCACAATTTCAAGAAAAACCAAAACACCTGAAATAGCTCACCTCTTAGGAGATGCAGCCTTTGAAGCAGTTAGCTTTGTTTGCTTTGCCATGTCTCAAAGAGATAAAGTAGGGCAAAGTTGTACAAATCTAGAAATAGTATTCAGATTGCTTGTTTCTCCATTGTGTACCCTAAGCACAAAACTTTGCATTTACTCCACATCCCAAGAAATGGGTATATTAAGAGAAACTGAAGTAGTGCTCAAAAAGCATTGAAGTAGCGGTAGTTGGGATAGATCCGCTACTGCGGGGGGCTGCTGCCCACCTCTTTACTGTGTTTTATGAGATTTTGACCTCAGTACATCATGGTGACAAGTTTAGCTCGGAAAACTGAAGTGCCAGTCTGGCAAAATTAAGATTCCCCCAAAGGGAAATGAGTTCAGAAACGAGTGGTTAACGGGAGAATAAACAGCCTCTCAGCCCACCTGTCGTCTTCAACAAAAATTATTGTTATCCTTCTAATTAGCACTGATTTAGCTTTTATAAATGCAAAGGAAACACAAAGCCTACCATGGCAGGAATGCCATCCAAAACCACCATAGAGTTTGTTTTCCAATTTTGTCATTCCACAGCTTGCACAGAGAGCAATTTTCTGTCTGGTGTCTAAGCAAAAGTAGAAGTCTTGTGTTCTGGACTCAGGATTTGTAGATGACCCTTTGGCCCCATGGGGCATATACATCTCTGTGACTCTCTTAGTTATGTATTCCTCCTCCTCATAGCTCCGTAGGATGCTTTTTCCTTCGCGCTTAGTCCTCTGTGTATTCACTTGGCATTTCGTATCGCTAAGAGACTCCTGTGGAAAGCACGCGGAGTTTGGAGGGTGCACCTCACTGGTGAGCCTCGGAGCGATGCTCCGGCGAGGTCAGCGCAGAGGCCGGTGCTGAAGCAGGGGCTGCCTTCTGGCCCAGGGGCTGCTCAGGCTGTCAGCTGCCGCCAGCCTTCGTCCACCAACCTCTCAGGAGAGTCACGGGGCGGGTGCGATGGGGACGGGTGCGATGGGGACGGGGATAGCTGCCCGCCTCAGCCCTGGTGCGTAACGCAGCACGGAACTGGCTAATCTGATTTCCAGCCCTGCACGGCCTGCAGCCCGCAAGCTTTTTTTTTTTTTAAGCTTTTCAGAGTCAGCAGCACCAGAGGAAAAATAAAAGAGGGTGTGAACTGCCAATTCATGCACCCAAAACCAATACTGCTAACAATTCTTGGAGAGAGGGTTTTTGTTATAAAATAGTGGTATTTAAAAATGTATCTAGGAAACATGTCAGCCAGTTTTAGGTTATAAATTAAATGCTATAAATTTTTTTTAAAAATCATCRCACTCACAGGGGTGTTTAAAGAGAAATTTAATGCGTCTGAATAGTGGTAACAGATTAACGGATCAATTAACAAGGGCATAGGGGCTGTTTAGCCATTTTTTTTTTTAAATAACTATTTTAAAACAATTACTCTTGATTAGTATTTCACTGTTACCAGGCGTGGGTTTAGAATTTGGCCAACGTTGTGGAGTTTGTGGGTAATTCTTTGATATCTTATTTTTAACTTTCTGTATACTTTTTAGTTGGTTGTAGTAAAAAGGTATCAACCCACCACTTGCTAACTTTCATCCAAGATTACATTAGATCTAATTAAATTTGACATTGTCAGAGCAGGATCTCACCACAAGTTGTTCTGTGCCATGAAATGACAAGAAGAGTAATTTTATAGTGAAGACGCTCATTATGAACTGATCAGTGAGGAGCAATTTGAGAGGGGAATTACAGGATTGGGATAGACAATTTGGCATAGAGACTGCAGTTCCTATATGATAAGAGTCCCTCAGCCTGCTGTAACGCATATTTTTTGCTTGCCATCTCAGTTCCACTGTTGACACCCAGGAAGGCTGAAATGTGGTTTTGGATTTGCATTGGTGCTGCTGGGTACATGGTGCTTCTTTTTTTTTCCTTCTTTATTTCCTTTTCCTTCTCCCCGCTCAACCCCCACTTGGCTCTCAGCTCCCAATGACTGGATTAAGAGTAAATCCTCAACTTCCTGAATTTTAAAAGCCTTCCCCTTGTGATGAGCTCCAAACTAACGGGGATGGTTTTATGATACTATGCCATTATATAACCAAAGGCCATAGTTTCTGTTTTTAAAGACTGTATATTTACACTGGTCCTGGCAAAAGCCTCTGGCCACTTACACCAGTGCGTCCCAGCTGACTGTGTAAAGGCAAGCAGCAACTGTATTTTTGGGAGCCTTACTTTTATTCGGGCTCCTTCTGTATTTGTTCTCTGCCCCTGATGGTTCAGCTCTGACGACCAACTCATTACGAGAACTTCTGCTTTTGTTAAAAAAGAAAAAGCAATTATGGTTTCAGAGAAAAGTTACAGATTTGACTGGGGTACAATTTAAAAGCTCAGAAGCTTGTCAGTGAAGGGAGTCAAAAAAGCAACTCTCTTTGAAACCTGATTCAAGACTTTCCCCTTTGTCGTCTAACTGTAAACATAAACAGAAGAGTAAGTCTTTGGGGGAAACCCAATAAAACCAACTACAGTCTTTGCTTAACTAAACCATTATAAACCCCAGCTGGTTCCATGGAAATCAGGACAGAGTAGTTTTCAGAGTGACAAAACCAAGGTGTCCCGGGGGTATGACCTATACATACAGTGCTGTGGAGGCGAGGGAAAAGCTGACTCAATGCCTTGGCGTTCCAACCGTACACAAAATAGCTCCATCTTTTGTGTCTTCCTTGCTGGAGGGGGATCTGGGAGATGAACGCCATGTGCTTGCTCTGTTTGTTTTACAGTATTTACATGTCTGTCTTGTAAAGACATGCTTGTGTCTGGAGGGCTGGGCCAAGGCTGTCCTTCCAGGGAGTACACAAACCTGAGCAACGCCACTACTCAAATGTGGTGGTGGCAGATAGAGCCTTTCCAAGGGAGTTAGTTGTGAGGCATAAAACTTGCGCACTACCACTGACGGCAGTGACGTGCTGCAAGATGTGACCATTCCTTGCAAACCTCCTGGCTTTTCAAGGTTTATGACAGCTTAGCAGTCGGTTTGTAGCTGTTTCTGCTACTGCTCTCTGCTACATTACAGGTTGTTACTGCAGTTTAAAAGCTAGGAAAAGGCATCCAAGAGTGGTGTTGACTTGGAAAACAGTAAGGTTTCCTTATTTTCCCAGAAGATATGATATCTTTGCTTTTGAATTATTTTTTTACTAACCATGTTTCCTGTAAAGTTGTGTGTGATGGTATTTCAAATTGAAGTTGGGAAAAAAGAACCCTTTTCTTCCACCCCCTCATTAGAGAAAATAATCTGCATAGTTTGATGACCTGTTTTCATTTATTTAGGAACTTGTGAGAAATCCTGCCTTGCCTGAGTACTCAGAAAGGCTCTGAAAAAGGTCTAGTTTTTGAGATTATAGCTTGCTTTGTGTAAAATCCTACTTAGTTTGTGGATTAGTCACCCAAGTAACCTAATCCACATGCTAAAGTTCTCATATAATTGAGAAACACTAAGTAGAAGAGCTGATTTTTTTTCTTTTAACTGCCCTTAATTTCTCACCTTGCTTTTTTTTTTTTTTATTTAAATGCAATACCTGGAGTTGTGATTTAACCCTTTTATGTATGTTTTTTAAATGTACACATACTTCTAAACCTGATGGTGCCAACCACTATCCCCCTCATATGCATTTGATTTTGAATGATGGTAGTTGGGAGTTTCTGCATGTAGTGGACAGCTTGAGAACTTTGTCAGCAATGATTTTCCAGTTGAGACCTTCTATAAGAGATACTGTGCAGTAGGCCTGGGAAAATTTGCAACACACGTAAAGACACCCCTAGGAATTTTTATTCCAGTAGTAGTAGTAAAAGGCAGTTTATTCTGAACATGGAAATATTTCAGAACGTGATCTGAAGTTCTCTGCAGCTCCTAATGTGTTTGGAAGTTCAGAATTTCTCATATTGTGGTTTTAATTCTTTTAGTCTAAGGACTAGAGCTGATAGCTGCCCTGCACATGGAAGCATAAGGCTAAGGCGACCTGAATTTTAAATATTTGTTTTTTTCTTAACCAAGAATAACAGAGCTGATTGGATACCATCCAGAGGAGCTGCTGGGCCGTTCGGCATATGAGTTCTACCATGCCTTGGACTCGGAGAGTATGACCAAGAGTCACCAGAACTGTAAGTCACATTCTTATTTTTCTTCATAGTTAGCACATAAAGCACAGCTTGTGGGTACCTCAATAAGAAGTAGCTGAAAATACAAATGCACCTTGTGTGCAGATAGTCCTGAGAACAGTATTTACGCTTTGCAAGAAAGCTTACAGGTTACCGTGCTTGTCTAGCTGAAACCTGCTGCTGATATTTCCGGAGGGTCTGATTTTTGCCATAATTAAAACTAAACTTGGATGGTAGAGAGGAGAATCACTGTCCCTCTAAGGGGTAATACAAGGATCAGCTGAAAATTTGAAAAGCTGAGTTAGGCAGTACTAGCCTGGTGAGAAGGGCATTTACTGGTGGGATTATTCTTCTGGTGTGCCGTTGGGCTCAGCAGGAAGAGCAGCTGTAAAGGGTAATAGGAAGAGCTTATTGCAGTGTATTTTTTGAATGTCTTTCTTCTGCTACCAAATAACAACTATCTTCCCCACCCAAAACAGATGTGCGAGGAGACTTTCTAAAAGGGATATTTATTACACAAATTATATATACTGCCAAGAACAGCTTTTTCTTGTTATTCTTATGCCTATGTGAACTGTCAGTTTTAGCTGGTTTTAATGTAAAGTACCCGAATCATTCTGGGAGCTGAGATCAGAGCCAAGATCTGCTCCCTCTCTTCAGCGGGCCACACAGTTACGCTTCCTCTCTCTCTCTCACATAAGGTGCCGTAGAATTATTGGATTTAAATCTTCAGTCTCTGCCCTTAGTTGGYGCTGTAGCTGGAGGCAGCAGGGTGCACTAATGTACAAGTGACATTTCCCACCTCTGGCTATTACAACCACTGAACTTGTGCTTGGGAGAGTTAGAAGCAACAAACCACTGAAACTTCTGCTGCTGCTCTTCTTGTTAAAAACAAAGCAAAGCTGCTAGACTGGAGTCCGCAAGCTAAAAAAAACCCCACCTTTTAGTTACTATGATCAAGGTCCCTGTCCTCAGGAAAAAAGCCCGTGACTTAGGTCATGTCTGTAGGGAATTGCCCACCAAATAGACTTACAGAAAGCATTTCTGTGCTTCCCAGAGAAAAGTAGCTGCAAAGAATAACTGTCTGACCTTAAGGGAAAAAGGGAATATGCCTTAGCTCCAATGGCAAGGATTCAGGACAGCTTTGAGCTGAAATGTTACTTGAAAGAATGTTTGGCAGTGATTGAAGTTGTGTACTGTAAAACAGTGTTGGTATGAATCATCCTGTTTCCAGAGCTGCTTTGAAAAAAAAAAAAAAAGAGAGAGAAAAGAAGTCACACCATACTTACAGAGAGTTGCCTGGGAATGTATTTGTTAAAATTGTTTCTTAGGTAATATATGTTCCTGCTTTTAGCAATGAAAAGGAATTAGTGATATTCATAGACAGGATGTCCGTACCCCATGCTGGGCTATCGAGAGTCATCCTGATAAGTCGGTGGGTATGCTGCCCCGTTGCTTTTGAATGGCTGAGTTGCATTTCTAAGAATGGGCAACACCAGGGAGGGAATGAAATGAGAGCTGGCAATCTCTTTGGTAACAGGAGAGCGAGCAAGTCCTTGTTGGTTATCCCTATCTAATTAATTAAAAGGGACCATTGAGCTGGGACTTGTTCACGTAAAGATTTCTGGAGAGTTTCTAGTAACCATCTTGACCAGGCGTTGATTGAGGTGGCTCCTCACTCTAGCAATTTGAGTCACCTCATGTAGAGCATAGTTTATGTCTAGATGCCAGTTGTGCCTACTGAAAAGGGCCATGTCCTACAAACTTTTGCTATGGGCATGAGGACTGATCGAGAAGCAGAACGAAGGCAATGGGAAAGTCTAGAGGGGTGAGTTGTACCAGCAAGAGTGCCTGCCCAAGGCACTATGCACTGCACAGGTTATAAATATTTAGGATCAAACTGTTCCATAGTGTTTCTGATAGCACAGCATCAGCATGGATGATCTTTACTGTCGGAAGCACAGGACCAAACTCTATGCTGTTGCCCACAATGGAACCATCACTTTACATTGCCACCAAATTTGACTCTTTTAGTTTTTCTAAGATAAATACTTCCCGTGTCTTCAGGGACAGTCAGGCTTCTTACCAACTCAGAGAACAACCACAAAGGCAAAATGACAGCAAGCTGTGACTTGAGAAAACACCCATAAGCGCTCTGAATAGGAAATCTCTAGGTTTCATAATGTGTGCCATTGAGGTGTTATCTAATGCATAGGGTAGCCAAGCAGGTATATAGCTTATACAGAACTTACTAGTTCTTCCTAGCATGTAGCTATACAGAACTTATTAGTTCTTCCTGACCATGGTCATTTATACATGGAAATATCCACCTCAAAATTCATGTTCAGCACACTTGTATTTATTAAACAATTATTTTTATTAGAAATATGCTATATATTCATGCAATAGTGCAAGCTGAATGTCACCATCTGTGACCTGCCACTTGGTAGTACATAGCAGAAATTTGACAAGCCTTTCAAGTGAATCATATTTCTCAAGTGTCTCTCAGCAATTAAAAAACAAATTTTGTGTTGAATTAAATTCATCCCCGCCTTCCCCTTTTCTCCACCCAAAGATAAGAAATATAATTGGACCCTATTTCATTGAGATGTTACTAGTTCTGTAAAGATACAGGTAATGTATACTTAAAAAAAAAAAAAGTGATAAGTTCACTCTGAAGGCAGAACCTTAAATGTAGCATTCATAACCAAGTCGGTAGTTACGGGTGTATTAGTAATTTATGAGATTACCCCACAGAGGGATTCTGCTGTACTTTATTATATCAGAACATGACATGCTTTGAATAATAATAATAAAAAAGATTAAAGCAGTAAAAAGCTTCTTTGTAATGTAACAGGCGCCTACACTGTGACTCTTATTGATGAGCTGATGATTAGGAAGCAGTGTAATTATGTTTCACAAGCAGAGCAGAACAGTCCAGTTACTAAAACACTTTGAAATGAAAGCCTTTTGATTTTGTTCCACCAGAAATATTTAATCAATAAAAGTAATATTCTACTTTGTCTAAATAAATTAAATGAAGGATGATTAAATACTCCTAGGAAGAAAACAAACAAACTTCAGAGATAGAAGGATAAACACAGCAACAATTAGCTGCAAAACAGTTGTTGCATTTCACAGGCCTGGATTTGTACATTTGTATGGTGGCGATGTAGGAGAGACTGACAATAAATAGCTTCTGTTAATGGCCACATTCACAAGGAATTTTTCTGTACAAAGACTGCAGAATCAAGTTTCCAGCCTTACTGAGTCAAATTGCATTATTTTTAGGGCATTAGTTTGATGGCATATTGTCTTCAGGCGTAAAAGCCGTTTAAAAGGAAAGATTGCCAATGTGGTCAAAGGCTTAGTTGAGCCAGTTCCCACTTCTGCTACTCAGTGCGACTATGTCTGCTTACAAATACAAACTCTTATTAGTACGAGTACTGCTTGTATACTCCAGCCCTAATTTTATTGCCATTGATTGACAATATTTTTCCTCAGCTGACAACTGTGAATTGCATGACAATATTCATTGCTTTTAGGAAAGGATTTACAACAGACAGGACATAATAAAACTTCACATTGCGGAAGTCCAAAGCTCTATATTGAAAACTCATTCTCTTCAAATATTACAAAATACTGGGGGGAGGGGGTGGATTTCGCCCTTCAAACAGCTAGATGAAGCTTTAAACCCGAGTTGTACTATTGTCAGTTGTGTTTGAGAAACAGTTCAAAATAGTTTGAGGCCAGTTCAAAAAAACATTTTGAGTTAAATAAACATTATTTGATTTGTCACATGGGTCTTGGTTCCTTCTAGGCTGCTAGTTTCAAGCTATTGCAGAGGAACAACACAGTTCAAACAGACAGAGAAATACAGTAGTTCAGCTTTATTTTTTCTCCTAGGCAAAACACTCCCATTTACCGTTCTTCATTTTGATACTTTTTTAAGAGTGATATTACTTCTTCAGCCTCTTAAGACCAATGCTGTGCTAGTGACACCTTCACTTTATTTGTGGTGTTATCTCCAGCTTCTAACGCTAAGGTGTAAAAAGAGATAGGTACAGATTTAAACCAGGAGATTTTTTAAAATTTTTTGTGAGTATAGCTTTTAAATCATCTGACTCTTGAGCTTATCCATCACTTAAGTTCACTCTTCTACAGATCAACTTGAGATCCTAAACTGAGGCACTTCTAGAACAGAGACTTTCAAGAAACGTTGCAGTCAGGTGTTATTTTGAGGGGCAATTAGGCTTTTACATTAAATGTGAAAAAAATTTCACGCTCTGATCTGAGTACTCGGACTTTCTAAAGAACTCAAATGCCAGGCGTCTTGAGACCTCAAATTAACAGCCCATTGTATATTTAAAATGGCCGAACTTTCCCCAAGTTAAGCATCCTTGCTAACAAATGTCTTATAGTGTAGTTTTGCAGAATGAAAACTCAGAGCGGGTTTATTTAAAACAAGTGTTACATATTGTGTGTTCCTGTCCTGCTGCATTATTTATATCTCTCTGCCCCCTTTTCTCAGTGTGTACAAAAGGTCAAGTAGTGACGGGCCAGTACCGTATGCTTGCCAAGCATGGTGGATACGTATGGCTGGAGACTCAAGGAACGGTGATTTACAATACGCGCAACCTGCAGCCTCAGTGTATCGTCTGTGTCAACTATGTGCTGAGGTAAGTTCTACGGGACAGAAAAACCATGTATGGAGTCATGTGCTGGAAGAAATGCAGTAATCAGAGGAACTTTTGAAGGGTCTATTTATTCAGTGCTGTTATTCTGAAATCAGTTTAGTCATGTTTGTTCAGTCTTGTTTACTGCTGTTAGACATCGGTGAAAAATGTGGCATGCCCGTTCCCATACACGCTGTTGAAATACACCACAGCCTTTCTCTTCTGCAGAGCGGCTGCTCTGCTGATACAACAGAGTATAAAGCCTGCACTGAAGGTTTTATTGTGTAACACAACTGCTAATATGTTTTGGTTTTCTAATACTGTGACAGAGAGATAAAATTAAGTAGTAGTTGTATCTTATGTTGCTAGGAGAAGCTGTTTTCCACCTCAAAAATTGGGACCAATCAGGAGTTTTGCCTCTGTCTGGCAAAACTCAAGCATTTTTGGTCCTAGATGGGGCCAAAATAGGAAATACTTGAGTGATAGTCTGGGTCATTATAGCCTCGACTACATCCCTTTAAAAAGCAGAGCAACAAAGCCCTGAGTATTCCCACAGAAGTCCTGACCACACTCTCTGCGTCATCTGAGATGGCGGTGCTCAGCAACGCTGGAACTGTGCCTCGCCTGTCGAGAGCCTGGCATGCAACCGAGAGAGGCCAAAATGTTCGTACAAGCCCCAGCTTTAGAGAGTTTGTACTGCCTACGTTACCCGCATCTTTGTTTTTTTTAGAGCACAAAATACCTAAAACCTATTTTCTTGTTAGTGAAATTGAGAAGAACGATGTTGTGTTCTCCATGGACCAAACGGAATCGCTCTTCAAGCCTCACCTGCTGACGATGAGCACCGCCTACGAGAGCGGCGTCCCCGGCACGGAGAAGAGCGACTTCTTGTTTACTAAGTTAAAGGAGGAACCAGAGGAACTTGCTCAGCTGGCACCAACACCTGGCGATGCCATTATTTCCCTGGATTTTGGTTAGTATTTGTATGAATAATTTTTGTGCAACAAAGAACCACGTATGAGCCTACATTTAGAAACTTAACAGACAAGGTCTGTTTGCTGTGTGTACAAATCAGGAGTAATGGCTGTAAGAGGCCACGTGCTCACAGGAGTGGAAAATTTCTGTGAATGAGAGCAGAATCAGGCTTTCTTGCTGACTAAACAACGTGCATTAAGTCTATGCCAACTTATTGTCATGGCAACTAGGAGCAGTGTTTACTTTCAATGAATAGCTGCAATTCACAATCATAACACAGCACAACCTAAAAGCATCCATTAATATTGTTAAAACTCCATGCAGGGACACAGAAGTTTGAGGAAGCCCCTGCCTTCACCAGTGCTGTTCTGACACCAAAGCAAGCATGGCCAGTGGAAGTGAAAAGCCATGCTGCTCAAGGTGAAACACTCACGATACCATCCTTTACAATGCCTCAGATTGCACCTGGCAGCAGTACTCCAAGTGCAAGCAGCAACAGTAGCTGTTCCACGGTAAGAAGAGCTTTTAAAAAAAAGCAGCATGTTATGTTTTGTATATAAGTAAGTCCCATCAATATATGTAGATGATGAATTCATGCTAGCAGTCCTGTCTCATTGCTTATTAACAAGGCCCAATGTATCTATATCCCTCCTGTACTGCGTGTATCTTGCGCATCAATAGCAAAAACATCAAATGGGAACTATATCTTGCCTTTACGTTGCAATCCTCATTTTCTCCCAGCTGTCCCTCAGTAATTACTATAACCTATAAAACAACAAGTAGAAGAACATGCTACCACCTTTCATGGAGTTAGCCTTAAATAAAAAGCCAATGTAAAATGGTGTGGTCACTAGCAACATTGCCCCAGACCCATATGGCCTCTTTCTGTTTGTTAACTAGAAGCTATAGTCTCTAGTCGAGAAACTTTATCCAGCTCAGGCTTTTGAGAGCAGCTCTATGGAGTTCCTCGCTGAAAGGATGAATGTGCTTTCAGGGCATTGCCCCCAAGAGCTGGAGCCACTCTTAGCCAGCCTTTACTAGAGGGTGTCCGGTTTTAATAAAGACATTGAGGTAGTGCTAAGCATCTCCCTTCTTGTCTCAAGCATTTAATAGTGTACATCTCATGCTGCTGGTCCGAGTTGCCAAAAAAACATTTAAACTAAGACAACAACTAGGTTCCTGTATTGGGTGCCTTTGTTAATCAGTATAGGTCTCAAATTTTGTAGTGACAAGTAATCTTGTGTTGGAGAAAAGCATATGATAGAAGTGGACGGTTTTGGGTTCCGAGGACACTATATATACACTCTGGTATCATAGGAAAGATCTGTTACTGAATAGCATGGTATAAACTTCATGATGCTAAGCCAATACTGTGGTTGTCTTGCTGCTTATAGCAAATTCTTATTTCTGTGCAGCCAAGCAGCCCAGGAGATTATTACAGTTCTGTGGATGAAGATCTTAAGATTGAGGTGATTGAAAAGCTCTTTGCCATGGACACAGAATCAAAAAGTCAGTGCAACTCCCAGGTAAGGAACTGGTATCTCTTCCAAAAGCCGTAAGAATCAGGCCCCTGCTAGCAGGTAGTACAGATGCATGCTGTATGTGCAGATATAGTAACATACATGCAAACTGCATTTGCACATGTACACCAAAACTTTGATGCACAACACTAACAAAAATATACACCTTCAAAAGCTGAGGTGTAAATTTCTATCCCTAACTCTCTGAAGCAAGTGCCTTAGGGTGTCACTGTGGTGGCACTGCTAAGAAGAAAGAAGCAGCAGAGAGCTTTCAGAACTTGGAAGCTTCTGTAGACTGGGTAAGGAATATAAGCGGCAGCTTTTGTTTTTAAATCTGGCCTAAAGACTAGCAAGTAAACATCCTTTCTAGAACAAAATATAAATCAACTAATTCTTGCAAAACCTCAAAGTGAGAAGGAAATGGCCTTCTTAGCACATATGGCGCCTTTAACTACAAAATGAAAATTGTCATTTTGGATATATTCCTCTTGTCTTACCTTGTGGAGGATTTCAGAGAGATGTGACAATTACTTGCATCAAGTGAATAAAAGGTGTAGGCCTGATTCAGCCCATCTAACTTTAGGTACTTAATTGAAATGCCTTTGTTAAAGCTTATATTTCTTAATAGTTAAGAGAAAGGAACAGGCATTGATGGCTGGCAGCTCAGACCTTACACCCATCTCCTTATATTAATCCTATGGAAAGTTTGGGGTGGTTTGGGCCCAGATGAGGTCCCTCAATTTGCCAGTGCAAATTGCAGACTTAGTAAGATACAGGTAGGCTGTAGTCCACATCCTGAAGAAATTTCATCTAAGTTTGGACATTGAAATAGCAATGAAAGCAATAGAAAGAGTGGACAGATAGGAGGAAAACATGGATCAGGATCAAACTCGGTGCAAGACATGACACATGCAAACTTCAGCATCTGCTTTCACAGGTGTATCCCACCACATCAGCAGGTTTGTCTGGTGGGAAAACTGAGTGTTAGAAAAGTGTCCCTGTCATGAGCTGACTGGTGGGCCAACATTCATTTCCCTCTCTGTTCAGCTCTGGTCAAACGCCAAGAGAAATGAATTTAAATATGCCTAGTTCTCAACGAAAAAAAAAATACAGATTTAAGTGCAATAGTGTCCTTCCAACTACATTTTTTAAAACTTCTGCATTTTTAGACACATTTTTTTCATGTAGCTGGATTAGGAGAAAGCTGTGTTTTCTATTAGAGTGTGAAAAAGCCTGAGGTTGAACTACATGCCACATGTTGTAGTGTCTTGGCAGACAAGTTCTTCAAAGCGTAATAAACACAAGATCTAGTTCAGATCACAGTGATGTTGCAGGCTGCTTTAGCAAATACTGCTTACTGGAAGTTTTTTCCGTCAGTTTGCTGCTGATGATATGATGAACATGTGTGCTAGTCATAGAAATAAGACATCTTTAAATAGGAGCTGGCCAGTTTCATGTAGGTAAATTTGGCATACAGTGATTTTTCGACTTCACGTCTACTGGTATTTCATATCACACTAACTGCCACAACTATTATTAACTTTTAGTTTCTTTATCAACTTAATTTATTTTTGTGCAGACTGACTTCAATGAACTGGACCTTGAAACCTTGGCTCCTTACATTCCTATGGATGGAGAAGATTTCCAGCTCAGCCCAATCTGCCAAGAAGAACGTCCTCTCTCTGAAAGTGCACAAAATACCCAGCAGAGTCTAAGTAGCATGAGTACCATCTTCCAACCCCTTGCTTCTGCTTCACAGAATCAGTTCCTCCCAGAGAAATATTGCCCACAGCTATCAAATAAAAACATTAACCCTGGTCACGGGTCCCTGTCATCGGTGTTCTTCAACCATGTGAGTAGGTCATCACTGCCACCGTACCATGACCAAGCCAGCACTCCCCTGTCTTCGATGGGAGGAAGACCAAACACCCAGTGGCCACCTGATCCCCCATTAGAATATGTTCCAGCTAAATGGAGACTCATGGATAAATACTCAGGATCCCTATCAAGTTCCCCTTCAGGGCCACCAGTACATTCTCCCAGCATGCCCATATATAAAAAAAGGTAAGAGTTTTTGGGGTGTGACTATGTATTTTACTCAGAAAAGATTTTGGGGGATGAGGGCGTGTCATAATATTGAAAAATTCTTTTTTCTCAGTTCAGCTGGAATAGTTACTTTGATAGGCATCAGACTGCACTTTTGGGGAAATTAGTGTGGTGCTCTCCCAGCAGCAGTCAGTCTAGGGGAATCAGAAGTGGGCTAATTTTTTGCTGCCTGTAAGGATGCATGAATGGATTTCCTGCTGGTTGGGTAAAGATTACTCAAGTAATTTTGCAAAGCCTGCTTGACTTTATGCAGTTATAAAAAAATTCTGAAAAGGCTTACTGGCCCAGCAGTAAGTTGGGACCAATGCATACTTTCTTAGTTTGCACAACAGAAAATAGGGGAGAGAGGGAGGGATGACAGTATTGTTGGCACATGTAAATATTACAACTAAGATTTGAAATTACAGGGCTTTTTTCTACAGCCCTTCTTTGCCTTGATCACTTTCTTACACATGTGAACAGTATGGGATGAGATGTGGATCAGAGGCTGCAGTCCTAGAAGTTTCTTTGTAGCTCTTGGGTAGCGTGCAGGGTGTAGGTCTTCGGTGTTGGTCATGCTAAAATATTCAGGAAGTACAGAAAATAGCAATGGTGAAGCTGTGCAGTTTACCTGCCATTTGATTTCTGGGATTTCTTGTTGTTGGCAGAAATACCAGTGTCTGAATATGCATCTGGAAAGAGAGTGTTTGTCCCCAAACAGCAACCTGTGTGTTCATATTTAGTATGCAAAGCAAGGGAACAGGCGAGGCTCTCAAAATCCTATCCTTAAAAATCGCATGACTTTTGTTTCCACAGCATTTTTATGTCTGCCTGGAGATTCCTAGAGGCTGTTTATCCTAGACTTTCATTAGTCTTTGATCCCAAAAGTCAAAAGTTTCCAAAGCTTGTGGGATGACTAACAAAAAGAAATAAAAACATTTGACGTTTGAGGTCTGTCCACTGTCATGTGTCAAAGACACCTTAAATGTCTTTAAATGAAAGAATTTGTCTAAGTGAACAAGACGGTTTAGATTTGCCTCCCTGCTCACTCACCCAGAGATCTTTTCTCAGCAGGCCCCTGGATGCTTTTGGGCAACGAGGGATAGATATAAACCCAGCAAGAATTGCTCTGTCTAACAGTTTGAAACTGAAGCGACAACTGGATTATGAAGAACAAGCGTTGCAACAGCTGAGTGGGGTAATCATAAAAAACGTGTCCCCTTCACAACTTTGGACTCACCACGGTCATTGGTGTAATTAATTGTTTTGCTTTTCTTCCCATTCTAGGGAGATCCATCTGTCATTAACCCATCTCACCTAATGTGGAAGAGAATGAAATTTCTCAAAGGGGAAAATTGTTCCTTGGTTACAGAAAAGAAGTCTCTCAGCACAAATGTTCTTACTGGTAAGAGAAAAGCAAGTGGTTTTGCAATGTTAAGTATCGAAGCACAATTTTAAGGCAGGTTGAATAGAAAAAACACTCTTTCCAAAGGAAATGTAAATAAGTGCTGTAAATATTACACTAAGCTAAAATTAAAGATCAGATTGTATCACTAAGAGCTGAACAATTTAGGTACATTTGATAACTACCAGGTAGGTGGTTTCATGTACGTTCACACACTTGCTTTGGAGATAACAGAGGTCAGCTTAATGGAGGGGAGTTTACCTCATGCTGATCCAAGGTGTGGACGTCTCAGAGCTAGAACCAGTACTTTCTCTCTACAACATTGTGTTTCCTTACACAAGCATATCTCGGGTGCAATACTACTTCTAGAGCTAGTGCTGTTCCTGGACTTCCTTTATGACAAGATGTAGGTATGCCTACAATGTGTGACTTGTCGCGCCGAGTATTGCTTTGCTTTGAGTTAGTATTATCTACTATAATTACTACACTGGCTTAATTTAACTTTTTTTCTTCCCTACTGTGTAAATCAGATGAATTTGTCTGTAACTCGAGAGGTCTGAGCCAACCAATGAATCAACTGCAGCAACAGCAGCAGCAACAAGCCAGCTGTGGCAGTCCTGGTGAGAATTTGAAAGCGGGAACGTTTCCCCCTCCGTTTTACAGTTCCCATTATCAGGACTATACTGTCCAGCCACCTCATAAAGCGTCAGGTAAGAGCTGTCAAATACAGAAATTGGAAAGTGTTGGTATTTAGTTCCAGCACGGATTCCATGAAAGAAAACTTAAAAGAATATGGAGGAGGATGATAAACTGAGAAACCAAATATGCATTGCTTCACAGAATGAAAAATTAATTCTGTTGTTTAGTGTGAAACTTTAATGTTTACATTTGTAATATATGAGGAAAAATTATTTTTGCCCTTCATTTTAATTAAACTTAATACATTTTTACTTTGGAGGTCCAGTCATCCTCCATCCATACTCTTGTCTTGTGATGGAATTCATTAAATTGTACTAAACAACTTCACTTGCAGCATTGATATGGGAGGTTTGTAGGTTAAAAGTCTTAACACGTGCCTTCTAAAAGTTAAAATAAGTGATTAAAGGGGACATGTATAGGTCCCTTTTAATATATAAGCGGAGTGGGTGTCAATTTAGAAACTGTGTTGTTTACTACAGCTTTCCTTATCTGCACCAATATCATTTTTCTCAGAACAGTCTAAATTGGGGGTGGAGGTGAAAAACTGCACTTGTGTGACACGCTTGCAACAGTTTAAGGCAGAGAGATGCATAGGTTTGCTCCGAAACCTGTAACTGCTGGTGGTTTGAGGCATGTTGACATAAACACAAAATGAAATTAGAAGTGGTATAAACAGAAGAGGGAGGAGAGGAAAGAAGTCCTCTCTCTGTCTCTGTGCTCTCAGCACCATGACTTACTTCACTAACCTCTTCCAGGTATGACCAGTCGTCTGCTGGGGCCCTCCTTTGAACCCTACTTGTTGCCCGAGTTGACAAGATATGACTGTGAGGTGAACGTCCCTGTTTTGGGCAGCTCTACGCTTCTGCAGGGCAGTGAACTGCTCAGAGCGCTGGACCAGGCAACCTGAGCGATCCTGCAATATTCCGTGGCCTATACTGTTCAAAACAGCTTCAGCTTTTAAATATATTTTTGCAAGTAGACAATTTCTAATACCAATACACTTTTACAAGATTTTACTTAGATATCGAACCTGTCCACGTTACCAATAGTGGCCTTTTGAAGTTACTCACTTTATTATTCATATTAAAGAAATACATCTACTGTATTTTCTCTATTGCAATTAAGGTGTTGTTTAGAGAGTTTGATTACCCTCCCCTTATCTTATTACTTGTAATTTATACTCTGAAATTTTCTTCAAATTTTGTGCTAATAAAAAGCTGTGGTATAAATGCCTCATCATGTGATACTTTGGCTGCAGTACTGCAAAGATTTATTTTTATTGCCAAAGATGAATGAAACAAATTTGATCTCCAACCACAGTTTTTTGTTGATCTGCCAAACTGAAATCCCTTGAGTCTTTCTGTTTTCCAGCATTTATTGTATTGTAACTTTCATAACTTTTGGGAAAAAATACTAAGGAAAAATCCCAGCCTTCTGCCCCTCCCCCTTCCCTTCATTTTTTATACACTTTGTTGAAAGAAATGTGAAGGGTGAACTGCAATGTTTGTGGGTATCTGTGAAAGTTGCACGTTGTAAGCTTTTTTCCCCAAGAAGCAAGCCACATTCTCAGCTGCCTTAACCTGGCTTAGCTCTACAGCCAAGGGAGTCCTACAGATTTACCCCAGTGGAGGATTTAGACCTGTGGTTTCGTTTATGTTGGAGTTTCTTGTTTTGTTCTTTGTTGTTCCCTTTGGTTTTTTACACAAAACAGATTTTTTTTTTTTTTTTAATTTCTCTCTGGATCAGTTGTTAATCATGTCTTGGTACTTTTGCTATATCTAGGACACGACAACTTTAAGAGCTGTTTCTGCTAGAACTACTACTATTTGTTATGGTGTTGCTGATATTTCAGGAATCTGACCAGTGGCCAGTACTAACACCTCTGATTAATGTTATCCTTTTTCATTTTACATGCTAGCTAGCAATATAATTGCAATGTTGAATCATTAAAACTAAAAGTTAAAAGTAGTATCTCCCAGCATATTAGGCTAACTCAGTTATAAGTAGACAAAAAGAATTAAGGATTGTGTAGTGAGATGAATAGCTGGCAGGCAGGGCTCTATCATTTTTACTTGCCTTACATTAATCAGTAGCTGAAATGTCATTTAAAGGCAGCCAAACATTTTCAGAGTTCCTTTCCAACTATCATTAGTTGTCATGCACATATTTTAAAAAAAATAAGGCTTTGAATGCTTTCAAAGGCAATGGGATTTGGAAGCTTAAATTACAACATATTTAAACGGCAAAAATATTAAAGTAATAAAAGGCAGGTGAGCAGTTCTGACTTTAAAATACATACAGACCTAGGTATATGTTGGGATAGATCATCATCTTCTTTCCTCCACTGGTATAAATCATCGTAGCTTCATTGAAGAAAATGGAACAGTGGCAATGTACAAAAGGTAAAAATCTGGCTCAGAAACTTAGAACAAAGATATATTCTTTTAAGACTTCTGATTCTGCTGAAGCCTGATTTATAAAATTGCTTTATATCATGCACTGACACTTGCAGAGAGGGAGCCTTGGGTTCACTGAGCACTTCAGAGTTAAGTGAGTCTTAACCACACATAATTAGAAAAGCTGAAGATCTTTTGTTATTGGTACATAATGTAAAAAAAATATGCTAGTCCCTGTTGTAGGCAATCTTTCAAGAGTTTATTACTGAAAATATATTGTAAGCATCAAAATCTAATGAAAATTGGCAAGCCAGATTTGACAAATTTGCAGTGGCAAGGACTTAAAGGCTTCAAGGATTAAAGACACTTGAATACTGCTCTTCTGTTTCTTATTTGTGTAGTTTCAGCATTAAAAATGTTATACCCTAACAGTTTACTAAAACAGTCTGAAAAAATATTCCATGTCTTAATATTAATCATACTTTTTATCATAATTATTTCATAATCTATTTGCTGAATTCTTATTGACAATATTATAACTGTATGGGAACTTTAACTTGATAAGGAAAAATGTATTTTGACACTCATACCTTATTAAAGTATACTGATCCTAAATTCTTTGTGACTCGTTTGCTATGAATTTGTTATTTGTTGTATCATTGTAAAACAAAAGTATTTATTAAATTATTTATAGAAAATAAAGGTTTGCATTGATCTTTGAAGAATGAAAGCACAAACAAAAGTTACCCATATTTGAGAGCTGGGAAGTAGTCTGCCAAAGGTCTGTACCACCAACCTTTTTGTAGAGTTTTCCCGGATTTCCTCCGATGGAGAATTAATGCCCTGCAGACAGCCTCTCTGAAACATGTCCTATGGTTTAGACTGCTGCTTCCATTTCAAAAGTGTATTTCTGTCTGCGGAGCTGAGGGTGCCTCTTGTAATGCTACCCTTTAAAAAAAAAAAAAAAAAAAAGAATAAGTTAACAAAATGACATTTTAGAGGCTGAACTGCCACAGCTCCCCACTTCAGTTTTGCCATCATATTCTGGCAGTTCTGACAAGCCCACAAATAATGGGCTTTCCCCCATCCAAGCCTCTGCTTCGCCCACCCTGTCCTTTATCCCAATGCTGTTGTTGAACATGCCAATCCTTTGCCGCCTAGAAGTTGCCAGGTTTGCCTATGTAATAACACTGACCATGCTGTAGGAGGACAGATACATTAAGAAATTCATTTCCAAACATGCACTTAAATGCAGACTGGACTGTGTGGCAGCTGTTGGTGCTTGACCCTTCCCATAAGTGCCTCTGCAACGTGCCGGGCTCATACAGACACCGCTGAGCTTCTCAAACAGCAGCGAATCTTCGGAATAGTCTGCGTAAGTAAGTGGGCTATCATCGCCTCCTTTTCTAGATGGGATGCTCAGCAGGCCTAGAAAGTTAACTCCTTGCTTCTGAATCTGTTGTAATTAACAATAATCACACAACACCCAGCAGTGACAAATGGTGGTGTGCCTGTTACCCTCCCTTGTAAAGCATCCCATTGATCTTCAGGACACTTGGACAAAGACTAACTCAGCATGTCAGATCCTTATCCAACCGAGGGTTAAAAAAAAAAGCCAATCTCTTAAATAGAGATTAACATGTTCAAATCAAGTTATAGCTTTCAAAGGTTGTAATCACTAAGTGCTACCGTAGAATAGTGCTGCCAGGCACTCTTTTTTTGGGGGTATCCCCCTCTCATTCTGAAGAGCTTCAAGCATTCACCACTCCCATAGTCAAGTGGCTTGCTTAAGGAACTAGCAGTGCCTTCAGCTTCTCCCCCCCCCCCCCTTTCCTACTACAGGTAAACACTTCTCATGTTAGTGCGTTTTAGTGGTGTGGTGGTTTTTTTTTTTCTCTTATGCATATGAATGTCCTGGATAGCTAAGCTCTGACATTGTGATTTATGTACCCAAAAGAATGAAATTCTGGCCAGAAACATAATACCTAGGTTGCACAATAGCTGAGCTTCGTGCTGATGAGCAAGGGTTTATCACAGCTTTTTAAATACCTTGATATTTTTCCCCCCCATAGGCCAGCAGAAGTGCTTAAAATTAAGTGTACATCATCTTTCACTGCTTAAAAGCACCATTTCTTTGCATTAGATCTTGCCTCTCCAACAGCATAGACAGAACTGATCACAGCTAGGTTGTTCAACACTCGCTATGTTTCCCTGAACTATCAGGCAGTTTTGCCAAACGCTCATGACTGGGGCTGGTCTCAGTCCCCAGCTGATTTTCAAGTCTATCATCTTTCTAAAATAATCAAGCCAACGTTTTTCCTGGACCATAGATTTCATGCAGGTTAAGATTCATGATGTTTATCAGCCAAAAAGCTCATGCAAATTCTCAACATCCTGATGTGGATGTGTGTGTGTATGTGTATATACATATATATTTTTTTTTTTATGGTTACTAATAAAACTGCAAAAAAGCCCAGATGATAACTCACAGCAAAGTCCAACTATCTTTTCAGTCAAGACACCAGCTCCTAAGCAATACTGAGATCTGTGGACAGTAGGTGATTGATCACACTTGCTTGCAACAGTAGGCAGAGCACAGGAAAGCACTCAGTCTATAATACACAACTGCTCAAGTTCTAGGTGGTGAAGGTTTCATCTGTTACTTCTCCGTGAGGAGTTTTATAAAGCTATTCACAGACATGCCAGATTTTTTTTTTTTTTTTTTTTTTTTAAAGTATAGTGGAGAACTGGAAATTTTCACCTACATCTAAACAAAGAGCAGAATTTTCTTTCTTTTCCCCCCCCAGCTGTCTTATTATAGGCTTCCCAAGAAAGGCAGAAACAATTTCTAAGAAAAAAGAAAATCCTTAACAATATTTTCTTAGGACACCAAAATCTGTCACACGTCCCTGTTCTGCTCCCTTGGCGCCAGCCAACACACAGCCCAACAGCCGCCTTTCAGTTATCCGGGGCTGCGGACGAGCCCTGTGAGCTCACCCTCGCCCACAGGGAAAGCAGGCTGGATTCTCGCTCCCTCGGGCTCTGTTCGTTGGTGTTGCTTTCCTTAGCCAACTGAAGCTACAAAAGCACCATAGGAAGGCTCTAGCAATTGGTAGGTACCCCATTTTCAGCTGTTCGCATTAAAAATGGCTTCAAATAAAAAAGCAAAAAAAAGTGAGAACAAACTTAGCTACTCACTTTGGTAGCATCACCAACATTTCTTTTGCCTGGAAGCCAGCCTGCAGTTTTGGCAGCTTGTGATGTGCCTCGGGTCTCACATGGAACAATTTCCTTGAAGAAGTCCTAAATTCCTGTGATCAAGGAGTAATGTGGTGACACGTGGTTAAGATGCCGCATCAGGGAACAGAAGCACAAGTGTGAACCTGGCTTGCAAAGACTACCTGCACGCCAGCTGGCACCAGCTACTTCTGCCTTTGACACCAGACAGTAACAGGCGGCTGGAGGCAACAGCAGCTGTGTGACCCTCTCGTGCGCTATCTGCTTTGGGAATTGCTGCATCTTAACCGCTGTGGCTGGAAGGACTGCTGAGACTTGGGTCACATCTCAAAATCCCAATTCCCCTTAGCTTCATTATAAGAAGAAAAACAAGCGACTCCCCACACTCCCCACTTAAAAAGTCTGTGCTTAGGTCTTGGAATTACAAAGCTAGAAAGCTAGATCCTCAAAGGCGCCAGCACCAGAAAACAAGAGTGAACCCCTCCAGGTATACCTTTTAAAATTACATAATTTTTAAGCTAACAATCTGGGGTCTGACTGTTGGTCAGACCAGAACACCAACTGGCACTGGCTGGGCTTTGCAAGAAAAAGCATTATACCAACAGCTCTAGCGACTGAAGCTCTGTCTCCTCACAGTATTGGCAAAAGCAAACCGACAGTGAAGTCTCTTGTGGCAGAGGAGAAACCTGTCTGTCTATCTCAAGTATTACCTCCTCCAGGCATATCGGTGTCACTCTCCAGCTTGTAGTTCTAGAAGGACCAAAGGTCCTAGATAAACCACAGCAACACAGGACCAGCAGCTTGATGGCTTGTTCATCCATCAAACATGCAAAGTCCTCCAGTGTCTCAACAGCTGAACATGCTTCTTGGCTGCAGCAAGCAACCTTTATCGCTTAGTCTTGACTCCTGGCCTTTCCTCTAACCCCARTCCCATTTCTCCCCCTAGCTCCCAGTCCTTACCTAGGTCTGTGGTTTCATCATTCTGGTTTCTGCCTCCTGCTGCCTTCCCCTTCCCCAGCTCATTGACAGGTTGACCAGCCTGCTCCAACCTGCCCACCTCTACATGCCCCTCGTTGCAGGCAGCAGTTTTTAGCACAGATTCAGAGACTTCCAGTATAGGGTCTCTCTGGTCATGCCCTTGCTTTGGCCAGCTGTCTGATACAACTATCAGCCAGATGCCCAACCTTTTTTGCCCAAACACTCAGGTTCTGCAGTTCTCGATCTGAGCTCATGTTGAGAATGTCCAAACCCCATTCCCGCTCTAGCTGCTGGGCATGACAGACCACAATCCTTGCCCTGACGTGAAAGCAGATTTAATGCTCCACGTTACAGGAGGCTAGTGCATCCTCTTGAGAGCTGCAACACCACCACCAATTAATTTCAAACGTTTTCCTCAGCTATTAGGTGCCTGTTCCCATTTGCTACTCAAGCAAGCGATGTGGAGTATGGATGAAAAAGGTTCTGCTGGCTCACAGACTGTATCTCTTTCATCATCCCCTTGACACTGTGCTTCGAGCAAAATCCTAACAAACAAATTTCAGACGTACATATAGTTTCTCCTGCAGTTTTGGAAATGAGAGCAGAGTTGAGCAATTTCCCGATGGCTGAACCCTGTCTGTAAAACCAGAATAGTTTCTCAGCCATAAGAGGAGCAGTATGGTTTTGCTATTTCAGACCTATCACCACCATAGAGCTAACGCTAGTGGGAAGAGAATCCATATCTGTGGTTCCCCAAACCTTTCCCCACACAAATAATTTTGTGTTCAGGACAAAAATTAAGCCTGAGATAAAGAGAGGCGCATACACTTGTTAGAGCACTTCCAGATGCCGCTACATGTGTGATGGACACCACCAAGCTCACTTAGGGTGTGATTTCCAAGTCCAGCTGTACCCCCTGATATTTTCAGCCCTGGGCAATCCTTATGCACTCAGTCCAGAGTTTGGCCATTCAGAACTTGGAGAACTCCGGGGTGCCCTGGATGAGAGCGATCCACGGGGATCTCTCTGTCCGGTTATAACCCTTAAGTCAGGAAAATCAAAGGTTAATGCTCCCGCATGCAAACTAAAACCCACTCATTTGTCCACCAGAGAGAGTGACAGTAAAGTGATCACAACGCCACTTCAGCAGAGTTTTCCAGAATAAAAAGCTCTTTCTAAGGAGGGGACACATTTTCCCAGTTACAACTGTTTATGCAACTGAATTTTATTTTTGATTCTCTAGTGAAAAAATCAGCAGCTTGAAAGTCTTACTCTCTTTTTCACAATTGCCAAAAACCCAGACCAAAGCCCACAGCTCCCTGGAATTATTTTGTAGCAGAAGTTGCATGAACTTCTAATGGCAAACCACAAAAGTTGCATCATATGATGAGCCTTATGATCAATACAAATATATACAATTTTAATTCAGCCCCTCCTCCACACAGCAGCACCACAACAGTATTACACTGGATCAAACAAAGCATAAAGTGGATGTGGTCACCACCCATTTTTAGATAGGTTACATGACATCTATTGGCTTTTTTCCTGGAAGAGCAGGCAATACTAATTGTGTCTATCGCCTTACTGCTAACACAGTGTTGTCCTTAACAGTAACCCCCAAAATACACTGGAGTTAATAGAAAGCAAACCAATGGAAGTTTACTGGGAAAACAGGTTATTCTCCATTATTTTAACTTCAGCTGAGAACATCAAGACGAGCTTTCCTGTGCCTTGCTCAACTACAGAAATGCTTGTACTTCTTAGTGTATTTACACCTTTTAACACAGCTTGCGGTGCACAACTTCAATTTGTTTAAACTTTAGTCAGTTTTTGGAGTGCACAGTATCATCTCTTTTAGGGCCAGTCTGATCACTGCAGAAATCTCAAAGATAAAGGAGACACCAACACTGAACACTTTAATTTTTGGTCAACCTCCCTCTCCCCTCTCAAAAACACTCTTCTGCAGAAGAGATTCTGTTTAATGGTAGGCAACACCTTGAACAACCATGTACCAGTTTTGCTCTTATCTAGCACCCCTTTTTGCCTTCCCCCAATCCACAGCAAGCAAAGTGCCTGCAAAGCCAGCCAAGCACTCTGAAAAGTGAACAAAAACCTGGCTTTTGCAACCATCAATTATAGCTTAATATACTGAATAAACACTTTAACTTGCGCTTTCATTTTTAGAGTGACTTCTCTAACCTCGCCCCTTACATGTTCTCCCTCCACCTGTGCAAAACCAAGAAGAAAGCATCTTTAGAAAAAATGAAAGTCTAAAAAATAAAATACTCGTCTGGGTAACAGCAGAGGAACCAGGAACCAATGAAATATCTGGAACTCATTTAAGTTCATTTAAAAGACAGGGAACGTTCAAGTCAACAGTGCTCTCATTCTTCTTTCTGCAACACAGTCCCTGCTGGGCAGGGTTTGTTTGCACTGAGGTTTTGTATTAGAAACACACACACACTCTTAGCTAAATATGATTTTGTTTATCCAGGATTTCTTCTGTGCATAAATTCCGCAAACCTGTGCTGAAAATAATAAACAAGGTGAAAAGTGCCTGTGCCGGGTGTTCAAGAACCAACAGGTGAACAGCAGACTGCCTTGCTGGGCATACTCAAAAGACTTGTCCTAAAACCTGCTCAAAGCAAGTCCTCTTCAAAACCTACCAGGAGAACGCTTTCCCTGGTGGGTATGTTCAGAGTGGATCCCAAACGAGCCACTTCGGAGAGCAGGAAATGCTCCCGCCGCCTCCTGCTGAGCCCTTCCCCAGGACATTTCGAAGAAAATAGAAGTGATCCTCCTTCCTCCCCTTCCCTTTCTCCACATCACACTTCCTTTCCACGGACATCTCTCAAAGAACATTTTGAGTCTCATGGGCAAAATCGTGTCCTGACTCATGCCAAGGAAATAAATCCCACGCATCTGCAAAGCCTACGCTACGAACTGGTTGCTGAGGGGTGACCATTTCCAAGCCCTGAAAACTGAGTCTTCTGCAGCCTCTGGCAGGACCTCGCGCTGTCCGTAGGGCACCCCTGACCCCGACACGGGAGCGCCCGGCGTGCTGCAGGACATGCTGCGGCTGTGCCCAGCAGGCACCGAGTCACAGGCCTGAAGTGCAGTGGCTGAACAAACTCTTCTTTTCACGTGCTGTCCCCAACATAGGTCACCTATATGAAACCCATTTACTTAGGTTTAACGTCGATAACGCCCAATCCACTTATATATGGAACAAGAGGGTAAATAAGCCTGGCAATGCATTACTATGGGAATACTTTGTGGCTGTGCATTACAGAGCAACGTCACGCATGGCAAAAGCTGCTTAATAGGAAATTGCCCCAGGAAGCTTAAAAACCCTACTTTCCTCTTTCGCACTAGACCCCCAAGCTTCACTGCCCAAAGGGCAACAGCATAGCGCACCCGCTATGCTACAGCTAATGTCCTATCCTGCTCTTCCCGGCGAGCCAAACCATAATGGCAGCAGCTCGCTAGGACCAAAAGCAGCATCGCAGGGTCCCCCAAGCACACTTGCGCTCAGCAGCCCTCACTCACAACAGCTAATTTCACAGCAATCCAATACTTCCCCAGTTTGCTGCACCCCACAGCCATACCCTCCCTTTCTTAACTACCAAGATGCCGAATTATTCTCCTGAGTATCTCCATCTCACTTTTTCACAACATCCCATAGCATTTAGAAATCCTTTTCCAGATGCTCTTATTGGAAATGCAGACCACACAATTGCAAAATGAGTTCTGGGATCTTATCTGTACCACTGTGACTCATCTTTGAAAGTAGCATTGCAGCAGCACTGAAACGTACATTCAAATTATTTGTTCATCTTTTTTTTTTTTTTTTTTTTAAAGTGAGCTACAGAAGAAAAAGGATGTGGACAGTCACGCTGTCACGTGCAGCACACTGCAGTTGGACAGGCCTAGTTTTTACAATATGAGACGAACATAGAACTAAATCAGTCGATACCCAAAGAGATATGCGCTTGTGGGACTAAGCTCTGTTGAGAAAACTAAGCATTTAAAACTGAATTTTAAAAATAATATTTGTAGCTGTACAGCTAACGCTAGACATAGGAGACAGTGTTGCACCCGCACCACATGGTGCCTGTAACTGAAATAATGCTGAAAGAGTAAACTCGCTCTCCTTCAGGATCTCCAGTCAGGATCCAACCAAACAAGTATTTTTGCAATAACCAAGGAAACAGGACACAGTGCGTTTGAAGGCAGAAGTCAGCAGGATACAAAGAGGCCTTTTTGAAAATAATGCCGACTATTCTCTCCATTTTTAAAATGGAAACAAGTAGACTGTCATCCATTTCTACGTCATCCACGTCATCCAACGTGTTCCTGCTGAACATTTATTTCTACTGATAATTTGTTACATCTTCAGATTTTTCTGCTCTATTAAAAAAAATTAATTAAAAAAAAAAACAAAACAACCCAACTGACTTATTTGGATTTTTTAGCTTCTTAGTGTCTCCCCTTAGCAGCTACAGAAATGTAATTTACAGGCTCTAAAAAATGAGCTACTTTGAAAACCTAACTTTTTAAACAGCTCAGAGAAGACGGCTGTCATCCTTTCATTTCCAAAGAGCAGTTTGTGTAGATTTTAGTACAATAAATTCATGTCTATGTCATGTTTCATTTTCTTGCTTCATTTCACAAGCCCACTAATCAGACTAATGAGGTTGAATGTGAAGAAATCCCTTTGTTTCAAGCTGAACAGCCTCTGAAACCACAGTTATAATGGCCTTTCTTTGCTTATTCAATTCCTGTTTGCAAGTAAAAGGAAAAAAAATGGCATTACAGAATTTTTCTGCTAAACCTTAAAGGCAGAAAGTCATCTTGTTACAACATCCCCTGTAATTTACAGGAGCTCGGGCTGTATACTGATGTAGGGGAGTCACAGTGCCTTCCACTTTGTGAACATGCTTAAATTAAAATAAAAATCTTATTAACTGCTTTGGTGGGGTCACAAGTATGTTCTGTATGTTCCAAATCAGTGGCTTAAGACAGCCCAGTAAGCAAATGCCTGTCTGCAGGCAGCGGGGAGTTTGTGCTGTGCTGACCGCGCTCCCGGAGGAGTCGATTGCCCCCGCGCCCGTGTGCGACGTGTCTAGGACCTGGGTAGGGACCGGGACCTTCCTGGTTCGTTAACCCACCTAAACCATGAGCCACACATATATAGGTAATCCACAGCAGGGGACAGAAGCTAGAAGCGGAGATGGAAATTCCCACTCGGGGATTCATTACAGAGCAGTCCCAGTCTGCAATACAAACCTGCCAGTGCTCCTCCCAGCTTTTTGTCACGAGTCAATAGGAGTACAGAGAGACGCACAAAGAGACTTACAAGGGAATACACACAATTACAGGAGAGTGCCACAAAAGGTTACACTATCAACCCACACACAACTCTGATAAACTTGAAATTGTAATCCCAAAACATTCCTGGTTTGAATTTGCTCATTCTTGAGTTTTTGGTTTGGTGGGGTTTTTTTGTTGTTGTTATTGTTGTTGTTTTTAATATCACATACAATTCCCCATCCCACTCTTGCTTTGGAAAGCAAAGTAGTACCCAGTATACAATAATAATCAGAGAAAGGCTTGTTTCCAATCCTCTAAACACCTGAAATAGCAGCCCAGACCATCTATTGAACAAGCAACAAGTACATTGCAGAGTTAGGAGGCCATAGAGCACTCTACCTTTACCATCGAGGTTACTGTGGGTGACACTAGACCTGCTCAGTATGAATACACAAGGTTCAACCGTGGTTCAGAGTTGTCTAAAAGATGCTGGATGCTGCAAAAGGGCATGGAGATGGGAAGAGGCGAGGTTATCTTTTTAGACTGTAGCAGAATGATACCACAACAAACACAGTACCATGGCTTAAATCCGGGAGAAGGATGGCTCCCATTCAAAGCATAATGCATTTAGAGACAAGATCCAGGCAACTCATTTCCTCCTAAACCCATAAGCCAAACATGAGAAATATGCTTCTGCTACAATACATCCCAGGCTATGACAGAAGCTTTAAGTCCTTCACATGTCACCTATAATATCCTGAGTTGAGAGTCAGTGGGGCTTTAGAGGATTAGAGGTACCAAGTCACTAAACCTCCTGTCCCCAGCCAGTCCATGGAGATGGGGTGAATATTTCTCATGCCACAGCAGAGGCCAGCCCTACCTCCGTATGGGCTCTGCCTGGTTAACCTTCAGCGCTTTCCTAGGGGAGAGAAGGAGCATCACCAGTGAGAAGACAGAAGAAGGCTGTTCACCTCCTGCCCTTTCCCACTCCTCGAGCAAAGACACCCACAGCGTAGCAGCACCCTCCGTATCAGGTGGAGCCTGGCCTGGCCGCGGAGGCAGATGTGGGAGGACCGGAGCAGAGCACATGGAGGGTCACAGGACCAGTCTGATGGCTCCCACCACAGCACGTGTGCATGACTATTAGCCAGTGCCTACATCCGCCCACAGAAACCAGACATTTGAAAGTGCTTTTGTTTTCCTCCTTCGTAGGAGACAAACCTGAGCCACTCATCAGCAGTACCATGGCAGGTAAATAACTGAGAGCTGATGGATCTGAAGAGTTCTGTGCAGAAAAAGCATTTTAGCTTTCAACTATCTCGAGTGATCCTCTGATGCTTAATTAGGAATAATTAAAGAACAAACAAAAAGCCTTAATCCTTTCATGAATACTTCATAGGTATATGCTAGTTATTTCAAACAGGAGCTTGGCTCCAGGGTGGCAGACTCCCTTCACACAGGAGCCGAGGAAAAGCAAACTAATCTGTTAAAGAAATAGAGCAAAAAGGCGTCAGATTTCTTCCAAAACATAGATATTTTTGACAACAAACTGGTTAGTAAGCTTAAACAAGATGACTAACTAATGACAGACACCTATCCCCCACAATCAGCCTTAAGACACAGGTGTTATTAAAAGTCAACATGTAGCTTTACTGAAGTCTTTAAACACCGTACTGCCTCCCAGACATAGGAAAAGAATTAAACTGCCTGAACAGCTTGGGTTTGGCATAGAAAGAGAGAGTTAATTAAGGAATTGGGTTATTCCCAAACCACGCTGTTTAAGAACCCCCATTATACCTGCTGCACAATAGGTAGGATCCATTTTCTTTCAGCAACGCTTATGTCAGATGTTAATTCAAGACTGTATCGCGTCTAACAAATACTCCCCTAAGACAAACTGCTTTCTGCCAAAATGAGGTTAAGTCATGTTGCTGGGAGTACTGCAAGGGGAAGCTCATGAACTAGAGCATGTGGGTGAAAAGCAGGTGACACGGCAACGCACGTTCAAGCAAGTTTAAAAGTGGAAGATGGAATATCGTCATCAGAGATATGGGAGGACGAATGGAAAAAGATGATGGCGCTCCTCAAAGCGAGGGAGCACAGCCTTCACCATCCTAGTACACCTCCCGACTTCTCTCTCGTTTTCGGCGCAATCTGTGTTTCGCCCCTCCAGAGGCACGTGCCCCAACCTGAAGAATGCCCCCTCTGTGCTGCCGGCTGCAGCTCCCGTCCTCGGGGGGGGTAGCCACCACCTCGCCAGCATCCCCTGGGCATGCTCATGCCCCCCGTGGGGGACACGGGGGGAGGACGGGACAGAGTCCCACGGCTTTTGCGCAGCTGTAAGGGCAGCAAGCCACACGCGACTGGGAAATCGGCAGACACGTCGCCTCTCCGGCAGATGTGGAAACAGCCTGCAGAGGCCTTCCTGTGTGAGGGTGCAGCTGGTACGGGGGCTGCCCTCGCCTCCTGCCCCCGCCACGCCAGCTGCAGGGCCCAGCTGGGCACTGCTCCGGCGAGGGGGGACCGGCACGCGCTGGCACGGGAGGGAGGGAGGTAGGGAGGGAGGGCACGGCAGAGAGGGCCAAAAAGCAGCATGGAGAGTGCAGAGAAATGAACAACAGCACCCCCACCACAACATTGCACCTCTTCTTAGAAAGCCCGTGTCCCAGGAAGCCACGGGGACTTGCCTTCCCCCTCCGCAGCCACAAGAGCCTGCTGCGTGCACCAAAGGGCACCGGGGCAAGAGGCAGGAGCATCAGTTTCAGCAGGAAGACTAAGAAACGGAGACCATGCCAGCCAACCCCCAATGGCAGCTTTTGCCTTGTTTTAGGTCTGAAGATCTTCTGAGGGTGCTCAGGAAGGTCCTGAAGGTTAGTCTTGAGGCTACATTTGGAAATTGAGAGGGTGTATTGCACAGGGGACAGCAGGTTCCCAACTGCTGTCCACGGAAAGGAAGAAGGGTCTGTAGCCACACAGGGGGGAACCAAAGGTGTGGAAGGAGGATGGGGGTAGCACCCCTTTCTTTTCATTGCCTCACAGGTCCATTTAAGATTCGAAGCTCTCTGGTGCAGGGATTCTCTCTCCCTGCTGGTTTTCAAAGTACCTCCAAGGATGGAACCTTGAAGCCATTTGTGGCTCTACAGAAATGACCACAGATATAAATAAAATGAAGCAAGAAAGAGGAATTGTAGTCACGGGATGACAATGTAGAGGAGGTATTTAAATCAGCCTCTACCTGTAAGCACTTACCACTCATCAGTAATGCTTTCACACTACTGCTGTGCCCTTCTTTTTGGCTTAGCAATGCATTACATCAGCATTACATATGGATCCTCTAGGCAATTTTTGGTCACCTCTTCGTGCCCAGCCCATCTTCTCTTACATCAACAAAAACAGCATTTTACACAAAATAATCAACAGGCCTGCTGACTGGAGCACTTCCTGACTAAAGACAAAGCATCACAGCTCAACCCCTTTCCCCTGCATTGCCAAGGGCAGGGCAGAGCACTCTCCCTATTTGACAGAGCAACACTTTCTGTCTTCAGCATTTGTGTCACTGTAGCTAAGCAATCACTAATAGCTAAGCTCTCAAATTCTAATCATAAATAGTGGCAGGGGTGAGCCCATGAGCATCGGTTAATAGATATTAATTTAAACCACACAAACTACAGCCTGATGCACTGACTACCTCGGACACAATGACATCCAGGGCAGTTAGCAGACCCCCCTCATAGCAAGCTAACAGACCTGCCCCTGTGAAGTTAAAATGCTGAATTTCATCTACTGCTCTAGCCTTGCAGATATTCCTTCACCATCTCCTGGCCCAGCTGCTATTCTTGCAGTTTTTAAATACTCTGGAGTAACCACCATGTCTTTCTGAAGGAAGTTCAGCTGCACAAAGTGAGCAAAGACAAACAAAACTAAGTAACAGTGCCTCAATTCCTTTTCAAAACTAACAACCATACATTGCTTGGACAAGCAAAACCATTTGCAGAACAAATGATAGTCTACAGCGCACCAGGAGGAAAGGCCACATTACTATTATGGTTGTTTTTCATGCTTAACCCTTCCCATCTCATTTGCTCTTCTCTTCCACGTCCTCAGATAGTGCAGTCTGACCTCAGTGTGGAGACCTTCTGAATACAACAGAAACATGTGAAAGAGTGGGAGCCTCTTTCACTGATCTAAATGTAGGACAGGGACCTTCAGAACCTTGTCCTGAATTGTAAGGGGCCCACTTCTTAACAGCCTTAGGAAAGCAAGAAATAAAGAGATACTGTACTACTCTAGGATTTTGAGCTGCAGCTGTTTAATAATTTTTTAAAGTTTATTCCACAAATTTTTCAAAATTTTCTGCAGAGAAATTGTCAGGAAATGCTACAGAGTATCATGAGTGGCACGCACTTAGAAATATAAGAAAAATAAACACTGAAACTCCCAAAGTGCCATCTCTCCCCTCAATTGCTTTAGTTCTAAAAGGATGAATTTAAAGGCAGAATACTTATGCAGCAGGAAATACATGGGGTTATATAACCACTTTAATGGTTATAATTGAGGAGGAAAAAAAAGACAGGTTTCCCCCCTTGCCCCGCCATATATCAGGCAAGATTTTGGACCTGAAGAAGGGTTTACACATCCCATAGTTAGTTTCTGGGGAATAGAGCTTAACACAAATACGTTATGAAACAGAACAATATAGTTTAACAACAACAATAAAAAAAGGAAGATCACAATATTATCTCATTTATTCTTGGAGCTTTTTGTTACATGTTCTCACCCATCCACCCTTCATACTTATTCCAAGGAAACACACAGCCATAGTTCGTGTATATTTTACTCTACAATCCTTCCTCAATATAAAAACATTTTTTCTTGAGGTGTTCATATTAGTTCCTAAAGGAAACATTAACATCAGCAGATCTGATCACAGACAAAGTCTCCCCAATGGTTAGGCAATGTTTATGCTTGTAACAAAAAAGCCGTAACAGACTAAGCCCTCTGGGATGAGTAAGCAGAAAAGAACATCTAGACCAGCACAAGTATCATGCCATATGTTTCTTCATTAAAACAACTGTGCAACACTCAGTTGAGAAGCTGAACTTTCTGTATGCTTCTCCAGTAAGCAACGGGTAAAATGACCTTATTTTTTCTATACAGCTTACCCGTTAGCAATATTCTTTTGAAGGACGGCAAACGAACTCTATCATCCCCCTAGGATCCCTGAAACAGTTTAGCTTTGATAAGAAGTTTTTAATATCTCTTCCCAGATGCATGCATATTTTCTCATAAGCATTTACCTAAGAAAAGTGAAGCAATGAAGCACACAAACGTCTGTTTATGTAAGCTCATTCATGTGCAAACATGTGCATGAATACCAAAGGCTGAGACCTGAGATCTCATTCGAAGGTACTTTGAGTCAAAATGACTTAGTGCAAACAAGATCTTAAAACCAGTTCTGGGTGCTGGAWTTTAAAACTTCCATGGTGAGAAATCAGTCTTGGTCATGATGACACACAGTCGGGTCAACATTGGGCTTCTGAAGGCAGATGCCTGGTATCAAGTGTTTTACATATATAAATGCTGTTAAGTAAATATATATATATATATATAAATTCAGTTAAGTAAATCTCAGACATACATAAAGCTAAGTTATAGTGAATTCAGTTACAAATACAACACACAGTATGTAAAGCTTATCCACTTCCAGTTTTATATTTGGAAAGAACGTAAATACATATTTTCTTCTCTGTGCTACTCAGTTTTCCTATAGATGCCACAGAAAAGATGCATTTCATGGACAGAGTGAATTGTTTACCCTTCTCAGGGATGACAAAACACAAATGAACTCTGGTCTAGAGACTGAATTACCTGTGCAAATGTACGATTAGGACAATATGGCCTGTTTGAGCATACTTACAGATGCAAAACCATCCCATTCAGAACATTTTCAAGCATGCTATAAAATGCAAAGACGACAAAAACTCATTACATTTTCCTATCCATAAAGACAAGTTTTTAAAACTGGCTTCTGGATTCATTAGAGGGAACAGAGGACTAAAGCTCCTTCAGAACGTTTCCCTGCGTGGTCCACTTATCTATGGGAAACTCATAAAATCCTCATTATGATAGCAAGTGATCGTCATTGCAACTGCTCCCACAATCGCTGAGATGCCTTCTGGGCTGTTTATGAAGGAGAGTCAGAGGAATTACACAAGCACATGAGGGTTCAAGAAATGTTAGACCCAAGATTATCATGCATTTCCCCACCACTGTGGCAGTGGTAAAGTACCTGTGACCTTCCACTGTAACCTTGTACTTCCTTTCCTCACAAAACTTGCTAGCAAAGAAATACCAAGTGCCTGAATTTTGAGTACCTGTGATGGAGGAAAAGCCTCTAGGTCATATTCCCACAATCCAGAGCTAGACTATTTGAAACAGATCCAGATGCCACTCCTAATGGCCCTTTTTGATGAGCAGAAATCACTGACTAATGATGCCCAGGAGGTATTTTTTTACCCTCTGCAAAGCTGCCATCATTTTCAAGATTCTCCATTCTCAACTACTGATGTACATTTCTATCATCATGGCATATTGTTCCACCTTATATTCAATGTAATTTCCCCTCAATTTTAAGCCCTCTTTCCCTAGAAAGATGCCAAGAACTACTCCATCATACCATGAAAAAACTAACTTTGCCAACAGGTCGACAGCAGCTGCTCCTGAACATCTGGCTTAACCTGTTGCCAGGAGCATAATTATCACTTACAATGCTCAACTGCCTGAGATGTTGGCAAGAGTTACAATTTCTGGTATGCTCCTTTTTTTATCCATATAATGGACAGCAACTATCAGAGATAAATTAGGGACTAGAAAAGTCCCTCCCTTCTAGACCTAAGTGGTAAGAGCTGTCTTCTCAAGATATGACTTTATATGTATTTTGAGCACAATATTCATTAAAAAAACCCCCAAACTTTAGTCTTTGAATGCCAATCATTCTCCTGGTTCACTCTATTGTCAATGACAAGAGGTAGATTATTACACAGGGCTACTCAGAGCCACCACTGAACTGCCCTGCGGAAGGGCCTGCCTTTGATCCTGGTGGTACATACAAAGGCCTGATAAAACACACGCAGTAATAACGAAAGAAGGTGAAAGATCTTTGGACTAGCTAATTTATTGCTAATTCTGCCTATTTGGTTTCATGCTCTCATGCTTTGCATACCAGACAAAACCCAGACTAGACCTCCCTGATATCTCAAATTTTGCATGCCCCACACAGGGTTGACTTTGATAGTCCCATGGGTTTTGAGAGCATACTAGGACTGATATTCCTCCCAAAATTATAATCAGGGCTTCTTCTGTCTGCAGTATGAGAGTGTGAACTGTTCCCAGTGTAACATTTGATATGGTTTAGATCATCTCCTCAGCTGAAAGTAACTTTATAACAGAGAAAGAAGCTGAAAAGGGAAGGGGGTACGTGAACTTCCAATATCGCTAAGAAGCTGCTGGACAGGCAATAACTTCATGTTACAGCGTTTAACATTTATTGGCAAATAAGCAAGCTGGAAATTATTTCCCCCTTTCACATGGCTTCCTGCCCAGTAAGCAGGTTTCCATCCAAGTTCTTCACATCTTTTCTGAACATGAGCTCTTCTTTGTCAAAAGTGATCCTATCACCCAGGCTCAAACGTCAATCAGTTTATGGCCAAAGGCATACCTGTCTTGTATGGAATTCATGGGTACCTTATCTCCATAAACTGTCTTTGTTTTTATTCATTAGGTCATCTACATAACCTTGTTATTGGGGGACAAAAGGATGTAAAAGCATTGCCAGAGGTATTCCTTTACCTCCTTTCCCACCCCCCCAAATCAACTCTCTCCTAGGTATCCTGTGAAAAATAAGCTCTAATGCAGCGTTGAGACCTACTAGCCCGATTTTAAAACCATATTCTTTCTTATCAAGTGTGAACATTAACTTCCTCTTTTAAATTTAGGGGGTTTTGCAAGGTTGAAGTATTCACCTCCTGTGTTTTTGGTTCTGTTCAAGATTTTTTTCAGGCTTGAATTCACAGACTGCAACCATGGTTTGCTAGGAATGGGGGGAGATCATGCCTGAGAGTGATCTCGTTCACTCCTGTGCCCACAGCAGATTCTCATGTCTTACACAGTATTTCAACACTATAAACCACTTGAATTAGTCTAGCTATTCTTCTTTTGTTTACTGATTCTAGGCTGTCTTCATATGCAATGTCTTTTTGTAAGAATAAATGTCACCAAACCATTGTGGAGACTTTGTTAGTAATCATATCTGCTTTGCCATAAGCATGGAAAAACATTGAGCAGAGAATTATTCAGTTCTGGTCAGAGAAGCATTCATGCAATTTTTTTATTATATTTAATTCACAGCTAAAATATAAGCTTAAATATAAAATGTAGTAATTCAGACTTCTGCTTGTGAGACTGAAATTTATCCCTTACACCAGCATGAAGCTCCAAGGTAGCTCAGAGAGGAAATTACACAGGCTCCTTTTGCCTTAGTTTCTCTGGGAGTAAAGTGAAAATAAGCATTGGTCATTACTGAATATGACAAAGTATTTAGAGACTAAAACACTCTATGTAATATTCCTCACTATAAAGTGTACAAATGTTCTTCCATCTTCGATACTCACAGTGAGCGTTTAAAGGCCACGAACTTGAAGAGCACATTGTTAAACTATTCTCCCGAATGCAGCTGTCAGGGTGGAATAAGAAGAATACATCTCAAGCTGTTTTTATTGTGCATATCTACAGGACATAGGTGAATACCTATGTGACCTGCTATTGCTTGAAACACAAATGAAGTGTGGATGCCAGAACCACACCCAGATTCCAGTTTACAAGCAACTCCTGTAACCTCTTTCCAAGTCAGGTATTTCACAGTGCTCAGTCTCTTTACCTATTTAGTGTTTTTCTAATTATTTCCAAACATATAGCCCATCTCATGGAAGTTCATTATTTTAGACAATAAATGAAAAAAAATTTTTTCCAGAAGACAAATATTTTACTGGGCAATGTCAACAAAATATCAGCTCAACAGGACCAAGGACAACAGATACTGATCTTGTAAATCTATGGCTTTCAATTCTGCCTCTAATTGTGGAATAGCGTGGATTCAGTAGAGCACAAAGGTATTTTCTTGTGTCAACAGAACCACAGCAATGTTCAAATATTTTTTGTACTTTGACTTTAGTATCTTATGATACATCTGTTGCTTTTAGTAGTCATGTCTCAATCCTGATTCACATTCAGTGAACCAGGTGAACTTGATTCATGCCTATGCAGATGGCCACATTCAGGCTCACTGGCTATCTCATAAACCTATGAGATCACCTGTCCCAGGCCTCTTGGCTCACATATGTTGCTTAACCAAGCTCTATTGTGCACCTTGTAACAAAATATCTTCCCTCTTCCAGGAGGCCAAATACATTATCAGCCCTTTCACCGTTAATATTGACTTTTCTACATCAGTGCGGTGCCTGTTAGCAACAGTAAGAGGGACCTCAGCTCAGGGGGATTCACACTTCTTGCACTGCGTTCAGGCAGGCAAGAGCACGAAGGGTGGGCTGGCTTTTAGCCTCCGATCTACCTCCAGGGTGCTGCAGTCATTGCAGACAGAGCTCTGTGGACAGATCTCCAAACGCCTTTTGTTTGCATTGCAGAGGACAGAACCACAGCTGCATCTGTCCCTTCTCCAGCCTCCCAAGGGCTTCCTTTTCTCACAAAACAAAGACTAATACCACTGGTGGGCTGACCCAAGCTGGGAGGAAAAGGAGAGGTATAGAAGCGGTATTTTCAGAAAATGCTGTTCAGTGCTCAGTTACTTGGTGAGAAGAGCAGGAATGACAGATTGAGTGATACTAGGGGAGGAGAGAGTGGAAAAGAGAATGTGGCTAGTGAAAAAGAGTGCTGGGGTCTGCTACATCACTGGGGTGTGCTCCAATCCCACATGAAAAATACATTCTCTTTTCTTTCAGTCAATTGAGTCCTGGATTTCTATTATGCTTGCTGGCAACCTGCATGCAAACTCCAGAAGTTTGTACTAGGTATCGCATTTGATAGAGATTTGTACTGGAGAGATGGGAATAGACGATCAAAGGCATCAACAGGCTATACAAGTGCTTCCAGGAAAACACCGCACAGATACTGGCTCAGCAATAACGGCTCTGCACAGACTTCCTGTGAATCCTCGTAAGATGGACACATATTTAGAAACTAAAGGCTCTAGTTCAGTCCTCTGCAACAGACATACACAGGCTCTTCAATTTCTGTATTTTACATCAACAGGTCTTTTGGTAAAGCTGCCTTGAGGTACGTGCAGTGCAATTCCACAGATTAGTGTTTTCTGGTATGGCCAACCTCAAAGCCTCGCTCAAGATGCTGACAAGAACTTTGTATCTCCAGGATGTAAGTAAGGGCTCTGCTACCCATATACCCAAAAGAGTTCCAGAAGAGGTGCCCAACATTCAAACTCCATCCCATACCTATTTCTGTAGTGGACAAAGCAGTATGCCTCTTTGGGCAAAGTTTAATACTACGCCAATCATTCCCCTCCTCATGCTAGTATTGTCCTGGAAGGGTCACTCAACTTGCTCCACATTTGAGTCAGGATGTGAGCAGTGGCTCAACCGTGACATTTAAACTGCAGCACCAGGCTCAGATAGCAAAGTATCGATACAACTGTTGAGAAGGCTACCTGTTTCCTTACTTACGCAAGGAATAGCATGAGGCTATGCAAGACGAGCAACAGTAACATCTACCTCCTCTCCAAATTCTCTCCTGAAGGAAGCTGTTTTAAAGCTGATATAAGAACAAAAGACAATGTTGAAATGCAGACAAATGAAGTCTTTTCGCTCCCTCCGAGACTTGTCACCAACTACAGAAGGTGGCTTCCTCCTCTCTGCGGACAGAGTTGATGTCACTGCATCTGTTGTGGCTTTATTCAATACTGTGCTGAGCAGCAGAGAACTGTGTGGCCTTTTGCAATGCAAATACCTTTTTTTCACCTCTCATTTGCCTGGATCGGCCCTATTTCCAGCTCATGATATAATATTCTGATAAGTCTGTTTCCACCCTTACTTTCTGCTAACAAAAACAACATCTGCCATCATTGATGTACACAGCACAAAATACCATTTCTTTTTGCCTTTAGTAAGATGTAGAACCCATACCTTCCAGAATACTTTCTCCAATCACATATGGTAATGGACTTGTGACATGAGAGACCACAGCAGAACAAGCTGTCATAGTATTAAGTCACCCCTCTGTTCCCTTCTCTACAGTTTCTCCTACAGTTATACAATTAAAATATATGTAATCAGGAGTGGGCAGATCTGGGTGGGTGCTTTGCAACTTCAAGCAAAGACCACACCTAGGGTATGGAGAATCCAGAGGGGCAAATATGTTACTCTGGTCCCCAGGGAATATTCAGAAGATACCTACCTTAGACATGTTTTCCACCTTAGGTAAATAACACAAGTATCATATTGGAAAAGTGCTTAAATGTACTGAAATGTTAAAAATAGTCAGGTAAGCAAACCAAGTTTATACAAATCAGAATGTTTAAACAACATAAAGAAGGAATAGTTAAGAGAATAAAAATGATTGCTTATTAACAGAACTTTATACTTGCGACAGCAGTTGTATAATAAAGGGTTATCCTACACACAGATGAGTTCCTGAGGTGTCAGTGGGTGACACACCAGGTAGGAAGAACCACAGACTACTTGCCCACAAGGCAGGAGTTTCTCGTATCATCCTTATCTTTTAAGATAGCTTGCCAGCCAAGGAGGATGTGCTCTAAAGCCAGAGAGTCTAAGCAACATGTTGAAGGCTCAGAAGAAATTTGTAGCAGAACAAACTGAGCTCAATCCCTTAATCACTGGATCATCACTCCTTACCAACATTGTTAGACACTTGCAATTTAAAAATCCTTATGGACAGTTTAAAGGAGAAAACCAGTTAGTGTATGAACAGAGGTTAGGTGTCTACTGCAGCCTTACTGTGCTTGGGTTTTCACACCAAGGGAAATGATTTATAATGAAAGATTGCAAAAGCTTTGTTGCCTGTCTCTGGAACATTACAGAACTGTTATTCACATGCTCCCACCTTGCAAGTAAGAAGCATCAGGTAGAAGCATCAAAATCTACAGATTTGGCACTTAAGTCTAGCTTTCATGTTTTCTAACTAATTTTACCTCACCATCAACTTTCCGCCGTAATACTGAAAGGAGTAGGACAGTTACAATCCTAAGGGAAACACCCAGCACCTTCTATATGCTATACAGTTTCAAAGGTGTGGACAGTAGCAGAAGCTGACTAACTAAGCGAGACGTTTGAACCGCAGATGGAGGTTTAGGCACCGAGATCCGAGAGTGCATTGCAGGCCAGTTTAGTCATTAGCAGGCAGAGGTCAGACAGGGATGAAGTCACCTCACCATGTCAGAAGGCATCTTGGAAAACAAAAATCTTGTTCTTCATGTCGCCTTGCCCTGCTGGGGACAAGGGAAGATGAGCACAGTAAGAAGCCTTCTAACCAGATGAGTCACTTATGATTCTGTCCTGCCAATGGAAAAAGATATCTCTCTTGYTTGCTGCTGGAAGACTGGCCCTACTACACAGGCACAGTAGACCTAACCTCCGAGAGGCGCTGGCTTTGCTGTGCACAGGCAGATGTGCTTCCTGCCTTGGAAAGGATAGATGCTGGAGAAGATTGTTTGGAATTTTTCCCTAAGCATCCTCAGGAAGTAGATTTCTAACAGAAATGTCACTATGCTCTGTCCCAATTGTGGTTACATGCTCCATAAACGTGTTTTGATGATTCAAAATTAGGTACCGTGGCAAGATGGCACCAACCAACTTTCAGGTAATTTATATCATCTAGAAGTCACAACTGGGGGGAGGGGGGGGGGGGGGTAAAATGGTACACTGCACATCAAACCTTCAACCAGCAAGCACATCAATATCAAGGATGTGAAATACTTTAGATCACAGCTAAGGATGAATCACCAGGGTTCCCCTGCCTACAGAAATCTGTGATGCAGAAAGCCAACAGACTTTTACTCAGCTGCTAGAGAGCTTTGAGATGGGCTATATACACACTTACATGCTTAGACTATAGACCTGATAGGATAGGTGCATAATGAGGGGCCCTCTTCTAAAGTTGAAATCTACTCCAAAGATATTTTTTGCATGTGCTCTCTCCTTAGAATGAGGAAGAAAAGTCCTAGCCCTAAAAAACCAAACCAAAATGTTGCCTTACATAAGGCCTCTAGAGCCAAAGGCAATCTAAGCAATAACTTAGACAATAACTTAAGATTTTTCACAATATGTTTTCAGGAGCTTTAGTTTAGCGGTATGTAGAAAGTATTTGGAAGCTGAAACCTGAAAGAGCACAGAAGTTCATAATGAATGCTGACATCTGCTTAACCTCACACCTCTATTTCTGTTCCTACTACAGCTATGACTGTCACTGATTTTAATCAGTGTCACAACCTTCCATACTAACTCTAGAACACAGAAGACTTCAACTTCCAGCTGTAAGCACAGGCAGTAGCAGGAAAAAAGGGGGGGGGGGGAAGGGGCAAAAAGATATAGCAAAAAATTTTACTTTCTGTATTTAATTATCAGCATGACCTGTCTTTAACCCAAACACTATGGTTAATAGGTTTCCTGTAGCCATCATGTGATTAGACAGCTCTTGCACCTGTTAGCATATTTAGGCATATAATTCTGTGTTAACGGCCAGTGTCTCTTTCTAAATAAGCCACGACTACATTTTAAATTGCTTAAGTCAACTTCCTCAAGCAACCACAAAGTGAGAGGTTCTCGTGGGAAAAAAAAGAAAAGAAAAAAGTGCTAGGCATCAGTTTTCAGTTCAGAAAACCTAAATTAAACCTACAAATTATTTTATCAGAGAAAGGGAAAAGAAATTAGAAACTACCTGATAGAAATACAGAATAATAAATATAGAGTGGAATAATAGAGGGTCACAGGTGGAAAAGTATCTTTATCTATGTTTTATCTTCCCTTTGAAGTGCTGTTACTTTACCCAGATTATCATAGATAACAAGTTCTCCAAGGGTAAACATTGCAGTATTAGTCTACAACTGCTCAGGACAATAAAACTAATTCCCATTTGGGGAGAGGACAGAAGGCTTCTGGCACAGGGCACCAGAAGCCCACAGCAGAGCAGTTTACCCTATTCCACCTTTCCCTTGCGCCTCAAAGCATCATCATTAATAGTTTTCTCCTTCCAGATTACATTTCAGGGCCAAATTTTGTGACCCTAGCTTACGCTACTCCCCAAGTAACCCATTTTGACCCGATCCTCATCTCCACTCCTTCCTTTTTCAGAGCTCCTTGAAGAGGCAGACTCCCTGCCTGCGCAGCACAGCCGGCTCCTTTCCCACCAAAGGCGCAGGGGGATGGCTATGTCCTGGGTGGGTTTCACTTAAAGACTACTCCTGTTATCAGTAAAGGTCTATTGACTGCAGTTAGGCTTTGTACGTACTGATGCACACACACGTGCAAAGTGCCCTCACGCAAGGTCCTCCCCGGTAACCCGTCCGTCACTGTGACAGTGAGAAAATGCGTTTATTTGAGACCATTGTACAGCAAGACAGAAACAGCTTTATTTAAGTGTCTTCTACCAGCATCATTCATGGTCTCATATACAGGAATGAATGGGAAAGATACTCCAATATAAAATACCACAACACTGGCAGTACCAGTTCAACTGTATTTGTGGGTTGCATAAAACACAGTTCTCTGGAATAGTTAAGGCTGTGCAATTTTTTTTTTAGCATGGACAAGACCCTAGATACTATCTGATTATCTGATTCTGGCTTGCAGTCAGAATCATCAAAATCCCTTTCCATTTCCACACAGAGCTCTCGCACGAGCTCTGACCAGCCACAGCCCTGCACTCAGCCTGCTCATATTGGAGGAAGCGCTTCTTCATAAAAGGCAGCTCTGTGCTAAACATGCAACCACCGCCCAGCATCGCACGGAAGAGAAAGACTTCCAGCTTGCGTTTGTAATTTGGAAAATAAGTAATTTCTGCAAAAGCTGAGGGTGGAGAGCAGACTTGTTTTCAGGTCTGATGTTCGCCCAGGCTCACAAGAAGGTTGGTAGCTTGTAGGAGAATTTGGTAACTAGATGATACAGGAGTGGAAGAGGGAACCTGCTAGCTTTCACCTTGCTACAGAGAACAGCCCAACAAATAACTAGCAGGATAAGCAATCTAACCCGCCATAAGGACAAAACCGAGAGTTTGTTACCAACATCATCATCAGATAAGGCCCTTCAATTTTTGCGCAGAAATTGTGTTAACCTTCATAAATGCCTCCTATCTCATCTTCCCATGAAGCCATTCACCTCCATATATCATTATTGCCTCTATAACACGCTAGTGACAACCAAGATGTGGTTATGTTGCCTCAGGGTTTATTGCTTGATTTCTGTTTTTGAAGTTGCTGTATCTGCTCTGCGTACTAATTACGGTTTGAAGAATGATGTTTAAAAAAATAGCAAGCAAGAAATGAATCGGTAATATGGAAAAGTAGCTATGTTGTTTTGCCTTAGGTTTCACTATATGGTTTTGACAAGGATGATGCATGCGTTTCTCAGGCGTCAAGCATATTGGGTGGCCATGAATTAGCCAGCTACACATTTGGGTTTTCCTGCTTACTCACATTTTCCCTAGCCATTTATGAAGTTAAAAAGAAAACCTCAGGAGCGTTAGGTTATGTGATAAAAAAATTCATCTGCACACACCCAGATGAGCACAGAGAGATAGCAGCAGAAGGGGAAGCCCAAATAATACCCTGCCCTGTCTATTCCCAAGCCCATCGCAGGAGCCATCAGCCCACCACAGCCCGATCTCCGCAAGCCCAGAGAAGCACAGCGGCACAAGGGCAGGCGGGAACCCAAATTAAGGACTCGGAAGAAGGGACCTGGGCTTCGGCACCTCCTGGGGCTGTCCCAGCAGGGCCTCAGCCCCAGTGTCCAGGCATGAAACCCATCAAGATGGGTCAATACTAAAGCACCTTTTGGATGGAGAGGGGTTGCTGCCCAGGGGTATGGGACACATTATGGGATGTGGGAGAAGAGCATTTTGGGATTGCACAAGGCTTACTACGGGATGTTTAGGGAAGGCACCAGAGGTGGGAAAAGGGATGGATTTAGGTGATTTTGGGATGAACAAGTGTGGGGAAAATAGAGAGGTAAGGGGATATAAAAGGATGGTCACATGTAACCAGTTGGATGTTTGGTACACTTGTCTGGCCGCACCCTGCCCTATCTTCTTATCAAATTAATTTCTAACTTTTTTTCTGGGTGAGGGAGTCTCTGTTCATTATGCATGTGTGTGTACGGGGGTCTGAGTGCAGTTACTGGAGTCAGACCACGGGGGGGGGGGGGAGGGCCCACGTGTCCATGGAGTGAGTGCAGGTGTGCGAGTGAGTGTGTAAACACTGGCAAAGAGCAAGCTGAACTAGCCAGTGAGGAGGTGAACCGGCCTGGGAGCCAGGGATGTCTTTAGCGGCAAGAACACGGGGGAGTTGGCTACTGGAGAACAGGGCCAAAAAAAAAAAAAAAAATATATATATATAAAAAAATAAAAGTATATATAAATATATTAAAAATATAAATATATACATATATTTTCCCCCATCCCTCACTAGAGGACCTCTGTCCTGCTCAGCCAGAGAGGGGAGCGGGATGCTGCCTTTGCATCAGTGGTCTGGGAATAGATTGTCAGCCTCACTGCTGGTTGGACCTGGGGATGCAGCAGCCTCACCTATCTCAGGGCACTGGTGATGTATTTCCCCTAACAAAGCGCTCTTTTCTGAATTATTACTACTTCCACATAAATTGTTGTCACTACTCCATACCACAAGTACGTTTCTTAAGGTAGCCTAATCGTGAAGAGACCCCTACACGCAACGAATTGTTATTTCGGCACCCTATTTTCTAAAGTCCATTCTGACCTTTAAAAAAAAAAATGCAGTGGCTACTATATTAATAATTCTCTGGAACTTAGATCAAGGCAATTTAACTGCAGAAAAAGTAACTTAACAGTCATGACAGAAAGAACCATCTACTTTTCACAGGAAAGAGCAGATGTGTTTGCTGTTCACAGACAAATCCCTCGCCGGGATCTTGATGGACCTCCCTGTCTCTTAATTTATCCACCATCAGATGTTAAGGGCCATAGCCCTTCAGAGATGAGAAGTAGACATTCAACACCGAACACAGACGGAGAAAACTCTGCCTGAAGAGTGTGCATGCTATATAAACAGGAAAGGAAACACAGGCAGGGAGAGGCAGAGTGCCTTTCCCCAGGTCATACACCAGGTCCTTGACAAAGCCAGAAATAGAGCTCTGGCTTCCTGAGCCCCCTCCATCCCGCAGCACACCTGGTCTCCCACGTGGGTAGGCTGCAGACATTGCTCTCGTGTAGAGACACCCCTTCAGACATCGGTGGGGCTGGAGAACAGAGCAGCAGCAACCTCACAGGCGCAGCACCTTTACTTTTTTCAGGAACTGAAGTTTCAGCAGAAATTGGGCCAGGAGGCCCACACAGCAATGAGGATATTTTAATATTCTTCACTCCAAATCAGTTGTCTACCCTTTTCTGGATAGCATTTAAGGGATTTGTTTTGCACTATAAATTCATAGTTTCTCCTCCCACGTAAGAGGCTATTTTTATCACCGGACAACATCATTGCAGAGTCTAGTTATGCTGCTAAGAAAAACTTCCATTTTAAACGCTAATAAAACAAAAAACAGAGCGCGAGAAGAAATCACTCTACTAGACAAACATCAAGCCAAATATACAGCACTATTGTATCCCCTTGCCTCCGAATAGTGGAAGCATTTCACCCCGGAAGTGATTCTTAGCTAAGCAACTGATTCAAAGTACAGAAATATTCATCCTCTACTTATTCAGTGTGATGACAACTGCAGTGTCTGAAATGAATGCTGGGGTCCCAAGCCTCTTGACCCACAAGCAAAATTCATCAGGTGAGGATCAGATCTGAATTTGCTCTTCTGGGCCCTTTTCTGCCAGATGCAAGGCAGCACTTGGGTTTGTTAAGTAACTCACAAAATCAGAGTGGCAGGCGGTGGTGTCTCATTCAAGAGCAGCGTCCGCATCATTCCCACCCAGCAGCATACGTACTCAGCGCTCTACTTCATACCCCCAGGCCCGTTTGGCTGTGTTAATGCAATAACAAGTAGGTGGTTTGGTTTCAGTTTTCTTATTTTTACTATAGCAGAAGGATTTGGAAGAGGGTTTGAATTGTAACCTAGGGAAATTATATATACAGTTTGTTCTTAAGCCTCTGGGCTTCTTCCTCTTCCAGAAGGAGCACACCCCAGCTGAACAAAATGCCCCCTCCCTCTCTCCCAGGTTTGAGCTAATCACACATATGCTATTCAGTGGTCACACGTTGTTACCTCTCTTTGCAGTAACAACAATCATTGAAGTACCAAAAAGCGTAACATTTGTGAGCACACGCTGCCTCGGTACGTGCCGACATACACCACCACCACACCAGTGTCACTATGCGCCTGTCCTGCCTCATGCCACCCTGTGCCGCTCTGCTTCTGCCCCTGCCTCCACCCCTGCTCATTCCCACCCACAGCTGAAGTGAATCCACCCGTAAAGCCTCCAAGCCAGGGAGAAAGGAGGCCTGGGAGCAGACTGTGCTCCTGCCCGATTCCCATGGCGTTTCGGCCCCTTCGTCCTCAAGGTTTAATTGTCAAAGCCGAAGCTTTCGCAAGGCGTGTAGCAGAAGTGGCGCAGCCCCGCCGGCCGCCTCCCGAGGAGCGCGGGGCAGGGGGAGAGGAGGGCACGGCGGGGCCCGGTGCCCAGCCGCAGCCTTGCGCCAGCCCAGGGAGCGGGCGCCGGGCCTGCTGCCGCCCGCCCGCCCGCCCGGGGAGGCGGGGGAAGGCTCCTCTCACCCCGCCTCTGCCCCTGCCCCTCCCGCGGGAGGGGAGGCAGCTCCCTCGCACCGCGGGGTAACGCATTAGGAAAAGTCCCTATTTTGAGATGCATTACTTTTATTTGGCAAAATCTTGCCATTCTCCTCAAGCACCAGGCTATGCTGGGGCTGAAGGGCCGAATGTTTCGGTGATGCACATACAGCCTGGAGTAAGCCAAAGTGAATTAATAACGCTACACCTGGGCAGTTAGCGCACACGCTGCCTGTTACCAGGAGGCTGCAAGCCAAGTGCCATTAACCTCCAAGGCAGATCGTTATTAGACCATAACACCCAACCTGTCATGTCTCATTGTTTCATTAACACAGTTCTGGAAAGCCTCTAATAAAGTCAGGGAAACTGTTGCCTCAAAATTAGCACAGATTACAAGATTTTCCACGTGAATACTGAAGAGAAGAAAAGGAAGTTTATTACAATAATTTTAAGGGCATTAGAGATAACTGTGATAATTTTGCTTCTGATCTAAAGCCCACTGAAGGTAGTAAACAGGCTCCTACTCTTTGCTTCTGAAACAGTGATGTTATTATTATAAATATGATTCTCCCCCACTCATTTATTAAATTAAATTAGAAGTTGCCCAGCCCAGAAGAAACCTGTAATGCATGTACCAAAATATTTGCATGGCTGACAAGCTCTGTCTTTGAATCTTCATGAAAGGCATATAATTGTGTTTAATGCAATTTATTTGTCATTAAAGAAATAAGCTTTGATCCAAACATCTTTGCAACAGAGATCCAAAGAAACTAAAACTCCAGGTCTATTTTAAAGCAATGTGCATTTAACATTCATTCCTTCCCTTATCTGATTAGGAAATGTATTCCCTAGTAGATTATAGAAATATAACAAAGAAAAAAAAGTTATGCTTATGTAACTTTATTAATACCTCATAACTTATGGCTGGACTAGTTTGTTGTCTTTTTTTTTTTTTTTTTTTTTTAAAAAAAAAAAAAAAAAAAGAAGGGACATTCTCATCTAATTTAAACCAAAAGTCTTTGGGACAAAGATTGTTGACCACTCTACCACCCTGGAAAGCTTAGATAGCACCTAACCAAGTAGGTTTCCAGTGTTTCAATGGGTCTTGAATGCCAGCTGACAAAAATAAACAGAAATTTAACTGGGAAAGAAAGAAAAGGAGAGTTTTGAAAAACTTTAATGGAAACTCTTTCATGAATGATTTTAATGACAGTGGCAGCTTGTCTGTATTAAGTAAATCTCTGCAATGTGTGCATGGCCAACAGGGACACTGTACTCCACAAGGGAGGAACCAGCTAGCTGGTTTTTTTGTTTGTTTGTTTTCTTTTTCTCCTTTTTTGGTTTAATCAAGACATGAGCAAAACAAATGCTCCAGAATGTGATCAGTTAAAAAAAAAAAAAAGGAAGAAAGAAAGAGAAAACAAAAACAAAGAAAAAACCACTCTAATAGAAAAAATTGTGTTTTTTCCTCTGCCAAATGCCTCCAGGAAACTTTCTGTGGGAGTTGGGACATTCATCACCTAGAATCTGGCCCCTAGTGAGGAATTACAGTATGCCAAGCCAAGAAAAGGAGGCAGGGTAAAAAAAGGGAAGCAAATTCTACACCTATTGTGAAATAATCCAGATCATCTAATTTCCCACTACGCATGTGAAATATTTCTTTAGAAGGAGGAAAGTTACTTACAAGTCATGATTGCTTAAAAAGAAAGAGAAAGAAAACTTTTAAAGACCGTACTAATTTGACTTTCAAACTGGGTCCTATCCACAGGACCATTAGTTATTACAGCATTTAAAAATCACAACACCCATAGTGGATGGGACAATCTTTTGGCCACATCAGTCTCTGCAGCCTAGGTTAGCCTGTTTCCGACACTGGCAAATACCAGATGCTTGGGGAAAAACATAAGACTAGCGCAAGCATGTGGTAACACCTCACCAGATTACTCTGCCGGAGTCAACACAATTCACAGGTCTCCAGTGAGACTCCTTGAACTCAGAACTCCTGAACCCATGTGAAGTTCTAGCACCTCTAGCCTCTGCTCAAAAGCTTAGATGACGTTACAAACCACCACTCTTGCTTTAAACCCCAAACCCACTAAAATTTTTCACGTCCCTTGGACCTCACATTATAAGCAGCAGCAAACAACTAATTCCTTTTCATCTTCTCCTTCCCTGTGGCATCAAAAGACTTTTGTCCATCCTTTCTCAGTGGCTTCTTTCCAAGAAAGGAAGTCCCAAGCCTATCTGCCACTGTACAGAAGCTGTTCAATGCCTTCGACAATTAGTGCTGCTCTGAACCTTCTCCAGCTCTAATCTACCTTCTCCAGCTCTAGTCTACCTTCTCTGATGTGGAGCTGCCCTTTGCCCTTTTCTGGGCTATTGGCTTTTGACTACTTATCCCATTGTGTGAAGCCTCAATGCAGGCAACAGTGGAACCAAAGGCTCTTCCAAAAAACAGTAGTGAGGCAAGCATCTGGATTTTGCAGTCATCAATTCCTCAGGGACTGGCAGACAAATGCATTCTTAAAAAAAAAAMAACAACAAAACAAAAATGAACACCCCCACCCAAAAAAAAAAATAATCCAGGTTTTCATTCTAAATCATATAATTTTTGAATGAAGGTAAGTCAGCTTTGTTAACCAATGAATATTTTTTTAAAAAGAGAAGACAGTCCTAGAACAGACTCACTAATATAAGCAGCTTAGTTAAATGAAATTTCTAATGGTACCATGCTAGCTTGAATTATTATTCGTATGAAGTTCCTTTTATTCTAACTTGACTGACGTGGAAATTGTCATGCTGTAAAGACAAAGCTACTTTAGAGTGCCTGCACAGTAGAAACAGCTCAGTCCCAGTGAATTTGTCTCTAGAATACAGTTGTTAATTTAGCCCTACCTTAAAAAGGGTCTGCAAGATAATTGTCAGACTCCTAAGCGCAAAAGATCCACTCCGGAAAGTCTGTTTTTCCATTTGTTTTTAAGCAACAACCAGCACATGCCTTTGAGAGTCTCCCAAGAGGTAAACTTGGGTTTCTGTCCCCAAATGGAAGGACAGAATTAGCTGCTGCTTCAGACATTTTCCACTCCTTTCCTTAGATTCATTGAGCTCTCCAGGGAGAAAACTACAGAAGTAGATGAGGAAATCATGTGTATAAGGATGCGATGGGGGTGGGGGGTGGAAACATAAGGGTATGAACTGCATTCCCTCTCGTCCTGTGATGACCACTCGACGGATCTTGCAGGAGGATCCACGGCTTGTTGCTGCAGTTGGACCCAACAGTGGCTCAGGAATAATTGTGCCTGTGGAGCTGTAGAGTCCAGGCAGGGAAGTAAAATACAGCTCCACCAGAACAACATCAGTAACCAGCGAGCGCCAGCTCCGCAGGGTCTGAATTATGACACAGGGGCAGCTTTGAATCCTTCAGGTCTGACCCCAAACCAATTGAACACTGGAGAAGTCAGAAAGCTTTGCTTCTAACTGGAGAGTACAGGTCCAGGCCTTTGGCACGGTCTTTAGGGAGCAACATTTTAAAAAGCTGTGGAAGCCCAGCCACAGATGCAGAGATGAAGCATTCATAGCATGCATTCTAATAATTTCTGTTTATACAGCTTAGGAAAAAAACCTAACTACAACTAATTCCTTTTTGTGTGGGAATCTGCTCTGGTTTAACTCAAAGGTCATTTTTAAGTCTGTGTGCATTTACAGTGCTAGACAAATATTTGTCAAATATACAGGCTGCTGGTCTCGTTTGAAAGATAAAGGTTATGGGGGAGGAGGGGAGGGAAAAACACCCCAACCAACGCAGAACACAAAACTGAATGAACCTTAAGGAAAAGCATCCATCTGCCAGAGCGCGACATATTCCTGCTAGCAGAGACTGCCACCTTTTGGGGAACAGCTTCAGAGGCTGAGCAGAAAAAAAGGATGCTCCACCTTTCCCATAAATTTCCAGTCTTTGTTCTATATTTGCCTGTATGTCAAGAGAGTCGATCAGTTTTAATTTCTCAGCTAACTTCCAATATAAGAAAAAAAGAATATTTACAATAGGATCCCTGAACTCTGCTAGTTATTTCCCTCCATTTCTTAAAAAGCAAGGTATATTTTTTACAGTCTGTTCATCTCATCTGCTGCTACTGTTTTTGAATCTGTTAGCCAATTTCAATCAAATTTTACCCACAGATAATCTCTCCAATAACAACATCCCAACTCACTTCCTGAGAATTAGCAGCTGAGAAGATGAGCTACGTTCAAATTCATGCCTCATTTGGGGGGAGTGAAGGAGGAACTTAGCTATGACACTTGTTGGCTGGTAGCAACCAGTCAACTAGCATGGATGTGGCTCTCCACTAGTCACTGCAAATAGTCTTTCTTACCCCAGACCCCTGTGCTGACCCCAGACACACGAGGAAAGACAAAGGAGGCTCATTGTGGTAGGTAAGCCAGGAGGGAAATGGATCCAGGTCAACTGGATTCAAACATCATCGGCCCTGCTCCTCTTTTGGTGGCTTGTCTTGCCAATACACAGGGACAAAGCCTACAATGAGGGAGAAAACTAAATGCTTTCCACTCTTTGGAAGTGTTTTGCTTATATCATGTGTGAAACACGATTGTAAAAGATACAGGCTTAGGATTTTCCAATGTGTTTTACCTGAAGTCTGACATCAAAACAGGTCATCAGACTTCAAAAAAAGCTCAATAATGCAAAAAAACTGAGCTGTTGTAAAAAAAAATAAATCTTACCACATCTGTTGAGGTAGAAGCAGCAGGTTCAGTCATTTCTGCTGTCCTTCTTGCCCCTCTTGCCAGAGGAGGTTTTGGTTTTATTCTCCCTTTTTAAACCTAGCTGCCCAATTTCAATCCCATTTTGACATAGACAGGGATATTAGGTTCTTGCAAGAGTCCTGACAATAGGTAGGGAAAGACAACCTCAATACCTCATGGAGGGACAGGCTGCAGCCAGAGCTCAGCCACACCATTAGGCACGAGGGGCTGTGCAGGAAGCCAGACATCAGTCAGGAGCTACAAGAACCTGCGGTTGCACACTGCTGCCCGCTCTGACTGGTGAGCATTTTATCTCACAGCGCAATTTATAGCTGCAACCCACTGTGAAATCCCTCTCCCAGCCTGCCTTTTTCTGTTTTTATAAAAAACGGTCTTTGCACTGACACTGGATCTCCCTCACTTGCTCTCTCGGCCAGGGAACCCTACAGTTTCAAATCACAGCAGAAACCTTCTGTACAGCCCCTGGGGGCAGTGATGCCAAGGAGTATGTTTCACAGGAGCCTGCCCATCACTGGTCAACTAAACTACCTTCCAACCCTGTAAGATGCTCTCTTCTGACACCATAAAGGAGACTGCGAGGACATTGCCCTTCAGAAGGTCAAAAGCACCTACATGTTGCCCTTGTACTGCAAAAGGGAGTAAGGCAAAAGACTGTCATTTGATGTGTCTCCCAGAGCAATCTTTCCCAGCAAGTCTTCCACTCCACCCACCTGCTGTCTCTACTAGGCTGGTACCTCCTTGTCTTCTCCCTCTTGCTCCTTGTCCCCATCTGCATTTATATGAAATTGGATCTTGATGTGGAGGAACAGTGGAGACTGAGATATTAACAACCCTGAAGACACTTACTGGGGCTGTGAATGGAAAATGACACTGAGAGGGAAGGGCAATGAATGACACGAGGTTCAGTGCTGGAAGGGTGAGAGTAAAAAAGTTATTTGGACAGTATGAGAAATTTTGCTTGCAGGGGCCATACCTCCTTCTTCCTTCCTTCTCAGCTTATTTGAAAAGCAGGAGCAGCAGCATGTCAAGCTGCAGAGGGCATTGAAGAAAGGAGGACTTTGACACAGTCATATCAGATCCAGCACCTCAGTGCAGCAGATGCTAAAAGACACTCTGGTCTTCCTGTGCTGTTGATTTTCCACTCCAGCAAGAAAGGGGAGACAAGAGAGTAAGTTTAGCCTCATGCCTTATCTGAAAAATGCTGAGATCTCACTGGTTAGAAGCCACAGCCCTAGGATCTGAAAACATCAGAACACCACCAGATATATCTATATAAATCACTACGGGCTGTCCTAGTCTTTAAAATGCAGTGATGTGTTAAACACTACAGATAACTGACTAGCTAGTTATTTCCATTTTCTATGCTGAAATATCATGGTAGATACAAGCAACTGAAGCTCACATATAAATTGAAAACCCAGCCAAGTCTTGCAGCAGCTATTCTAGATTGGATCCGATCAGAACAGCACTTGTTACAATTCTGGTGGTAGCCAGGCGTCAGGAGAACAACTGATCTGAAATGATTTATTCCATCTTAGCTTACGGTCTAAAGCATTTTGGGGAAGGATGCTCTTTTGCTCCAATAACTCCTGCTATTAGAGTGGCTACATATTCAGCACTTCTGAATTAAGGTTTGAAGCCAAAATAATTTTTGACCTCCTACAGGCTCTGGAAAGAACATGCTCCCACCACCATGGGAGAATGTTCTCAAACATCAGCTTGTGCAAAGAGAACAAAAGCTGGGCATTTTCTAGTCTTAATAGACAGAGGGATTGTTCACTGCACAGGAAAAACACAGAGGACTAACTTTTCAAGGGTGAAATAAGTTGTCTTGTAAGAGACAGAAATTCAGATTTTTTTTTAGTTGAACGTTTTGGAAGGATGCTGCAACTTTGGTAACCCAACAAGAGTTAATCAATTAATTTCCTTGTTCTCCTGGGAAAAGAAAAAGCATTTTCTCCATTGGAATCACTGTAGCAGAACCGACAACAAATACCAATTCAGTGAGCTGAAGAACGCTGTTGGGAATACGTGACAGCTGAAGGCTTTTCTGAATCCTTGTCCAGCCCAGACACTGACAGAAGATTGTGCTGGGGTGATCCCAAGTTTCCAGTATTCCATTAAGAAATGACAACACAACCGCAGTCAAGCCAAAAAGTAATTTAGCCCTTTGCAGTTCTGAACCTGAAGGTAGGTAGGCTCACTCTGAGAAGATTGAAAACAAGTTAAGCAAAAACAACTTATGCTGTCATGGTCTTATTGAGCTGCCTACAGCACTCTTCTGGACTGTGCTCTTCTACAGGCCTTAGTATCTTCCATCTGTTGGCTTACTCTCAATGGCAAGGGCATATGCACCTTGGCCAGGAATATGGATCAGGGCAAGAATCTCTCCTCTGGCCTCAGGATAACCCATGAAATGGGGCAAAAATCAGGCTCCATGTGAGCGTGATGGTAAAATAAAATGGATAAGCTCCTAGGCCAGCAGAAATGTTTAAATATGTTTTCTCCTTAAAACAAACAATAAGCTACTCACCAAAATCTATCAAGACAGACTTTAACAGCAAGATAGGAGAGTGTTCTGTGAACCAATGACACCAAGTTTGTGTCACCTTAAATCACCTGGGAGAATTTATTTTTTTTTTTTAAACTTTGACAGATGAAGAAAAACATTTTCTGTTCTAGGCACCAGAATGAGGTTGGATAAACAGGACTACCAGCCTACTTTGCCAGTCTAGCTAAATCTAAACAAACATTTCAGCATTACTCTAGCCAAAAACAACTTTTAGTCCATATACCTTCTTGTTGCCCTGGTCAGATTACTAAAAAGATGTTACTTGAAACATTGAAATAGAATACAATTCAGAATCATATATGATCAGCTAGGAGATTTAGGACGCTGCATACTAGCACAGGCAAGATTTCTTATGGTGTTGAGGTACTTACATGTTGAAATCCCTCCAAAAATTCAGCGAGGTTTGGTCATCTACATTGGCACCTTGGAACTCCACCCTTGCTACATTTAAGCAAATGTTTTGAAAGGTCATTTTATCTCTAATTTTCCATCAACCTCCCTTGTTTCTAAAAGAAGGGGGGGGGAGGGGGGAACCCTGGGGTGAACATAGCAGCAGCAAGTGTCTTGAATTATTCTGAAACTTTCTAGCATTTCCTCCAAAATGACAACCAACATCTAAAAAAAAAATAAAAAAATGTAAAAGCAAGGGTCAGTTACAAAGCAAGGATGGCTTTAGTTGGAAACCCCTCTGCGCCCAGTGCAGCAACTGACAATCTCCAAGAGAGGGCAGTCTTAGACTAGGGATGATTCACAGAGGACTTTATTGTTACACCTGTTTTCTGTCCCATTTGACCGTATGTATCCAAGACGCTTGGTGGTTAAATAGCGCCGTCCATTAAAAAAAAAAAAAAAAAAAAAAAGAAGCCTAGATACATGTCAAAACTTACAAGTTAGCCTCCTGAAAGCTTCAAAGGGTAGGAAAATATTATTTCCCTTTTACAAATGATATAAGGGACAGCATTCCGCACGTGGATCTAGTCCAACAAAAAAAAGTATACAGTTAAGCACATGCTCATCTTTAAATACACCATCAATTCTACAGCAGTCAACACCACTTTTCCCTGCTTCTGAGTTCACCAGCAGTAAAATCAAGGTGAGAGGCAATCACACAGATTCTGCAAGACCAAATACTAGCACAGCAAAAATAATAATTAAAAAATTTGCAATTTATATAACATTTTCCCCTCAAAGATAAAGGTTCTTCTAGGCTTTTTTTTTTTAAAACAAAACAAAACGAACTATCAGCCAGCTAGACTATGCCAGTCCTGCTGTCTGCTTTTCCTTCTGAGCAGAGGCTTTACTACCTAAACAATTAAGGATAGAAAACTATACCAGACCAAAGTCTTCTCTACCTTTCTTCAAATCCTTAATGAAGGCCGTTTGGAAAAGTCAGCCCCAAAATACAGTCCTGTACCTTCTTTCTTGCCAGTGAGCAGCCTAGCTTCTAGAAAGACACAAAACTTTCCACTAATTCCCACTGCTTCCAACCCTTCCAATGCTTTAGACCCATAATTTTGACACTGGTACTTCCAGCCTAAGCACCTGCTGGTTGATGGTGGTTCCCAGGCCCTGGAGAGACACCACATTTCAGGTGGTTATCCTCAGCACTCAGAAGACAACCTGGTTGGAAATAACCCAAGTCCTGTAAGCCATTTATCTCTACTTACACCAATGCTGAAGGCAGAGCCACCAGCTGACGTGCGGGAAGCAGCACCCAGAGCTCTGGGGACCAGGGGCAGCAGTGCTTGTATCAGAGTCAGACAGAGCAGCAGTGCGCTGGGGACAGATGCAGGCTGTCCTTCAGGAACACTGGAGAAACGCTTACCAAACTAGGGATGGGGGAACGTCTGTGAGCATGGTACTACTTCAAATCATCTAAGTAACAAAATCCTGATTCATATACATGAGTGTCCTGCTAAGACCCTTAGTCCAGCTGCATACCATCACACTCAACACCTGTGAGATTCATCTGCTCTTGCCTTACAGGTAGCAAAGCCACAGACATGTTCACCCCAGTCAGAGAAAATGGAGTCCAGTGAATTACACTCCTTCAACCCGAATCACCCTTGGCATCTTAGAGATGCACCTTACCCTTTTTCTCCACCTCTCTTTCCCAAGCATTCACATGAAGCCATCTTTGTTCATGCTGATGACCAATTTCATTAATTTCACTAAGCTGGTGAAAGAGGTCACACACACAATTTTTTTCCCCAGTAAGGTTAACTCACATGGCTATCAGGAGTTTCACAACAACAATGAGACTTCTGGGGGCAGAACACAGGAAAAAGAATGCAGGGGGAGAGATTTCTTAATGGAAATTGAAGTTCTTTACTGTGATTTTAAGGCTGCAGAAGAAAGCAAACAAGGACCTCACTGAAATACTCCAAAATCCCCCAAACAAACACTCCACCAGCTTCTGCTGCCAACAGAAGAACACCATGGGAAACACCAAACAACTCAGATCGAAGTTGCTGCCCAGTGTACATACCTGGAAAGTTTTGTGGCTGTAATGAGACTTTTACAGCTGTACTATCCCACTGGCCTCTACAGTGGTAATACTCTTGAGTACTTTTGTAAGCCAGAACAGCTAACCCAGCTACCACTGAGGTTAACAGAATGATTTTCACTGGTTTCAATGAAAGTTCAACCAGGCTGTAGCAAAAAGGCTATCTACATGGTAAGGTCCTTGGACAGAAGCACCGAGGCAGGCTTTTAAAATTCTCTTCACAACAATAAAGCAACAACATATCTCAAGAGACCATGGCTTTTAAGAAGCCAAATGACCATTTCAGTAACAGTCATCCAAGGTTGTGTATTTCAAGTAGTTTGAAAGAAGTTGAGTCCATGAAGTGCTAACCAACTACAGTTCCCAAGCTCCAAACAAGAAGAAAGGAATCTCAAAAGCACAGAGTTCATTAACCTAACCACAGCACTACAAACACCTTATTTTTTAAAGAAAAGCCAAGAACACACTGTTTATGCAGACACAGTGCATCTCTGCAGAGAGGTAAAGTGTCTTGCTTTTAAACATGCAACACATGCTAAAGCTAGCCCATATACAACCAAAGCACAGACAAAAGGGTAATTCAAGAACATTACTGTAATTTAGGCCAAATGGTGTAAGTCTGGAAATAAAATGGAAGATGATAAAAAGCACTGGGACTTAGGATGTGAGGCTCCTCTAAGGAGGCTGAGCCCACACCTGGCTGTGATGGGTGGCATCGCAGGTGCAAGCACTTACCCAGTCAGGCCTCATCTCCCACTACTGAGAGGAAGGACAAGCCACCTGCATACACAAACACACACTTTTTACTCCCTAGCTTTGTACATCGGGGAGTTATTCCCATAACAGTGATGCAGCTGGGAGCCCATCTCATTCCACAAGACCTACAAAACAGCTTATAAAGCTGAAGGCAGAACCTAAACCATTTTTCTCCAGCAGAGCTTATGTTAATCTAAAAAGGGGTATCAGAAGACCTGAAAGTCTCCTCTCCCCACTTCCCCCAAACCCTGAGTACATACAGTATACACAGAAGTTGGCTGCTCATGACTGCTAACAAGTGTAGTACTGGCCTTTAAACCAGTCCCAAAAAGACTTGGAGCAAAAGCATCCAATCTAGAGCAACAGCAACCCTTTATACTACTAGCAGAACTGCACCTAACTCTTTGCCCCAGACAAATCACTCCATAAAACTAAGGGGGCAAGAGTCCCACCATCTGCCTTTACTGACACCCTCTTCCCCCACCCATGCCTGCCAGGCTGGGGCTGGCAGGGAGCGCATCTGAGCAGGCAGGTACTGCTGAGCAGCTGGGACACTACTGCAGTTCAGCAAAGGCACCTTCTTTTCCTCCTCGTATCCCACCTCACCCCTCATAACTGCAATTTGTAAATCATTCTTCACAAATTATTACAGGTTTCTTATCTGAACAACACTTCTTCTGGGATTGCACAGCTGAAAATAAAGTAAGATTAACTTCACACTCTTCAGAGCATGAGAAAGCACCCACCGCACCCCCTCCCCTCATAGAGAAGGGCTCATATCACTCACCCCTGCCTTGTACTGAAGCTCTCCAAGGTTTCTTTGTCCCGCGCTCCCAGGGACGGCCAGTGATTTCCCTTCGGCTGTCACTCCCCGTGCTCGCAGCCTGCCCTGCCCTGCCCTGCCCTGCCCTGGGGCGGCCGGGGCGGGGCGGGGCTCCCGCTGCTGCCGAGCCGCTGCTCCCCGGGCGGCCGCGGCTCTCCCGGGGCACCCGGGGCTCGCTGGCAAGCCAAGGGAGCTGCTGAACCGGAGGCGGGTTGAAAATGGTGTGCTGCCCGGCTTCTAGCAACCCCAGCAGGCGCACGGGTCCTACGGCGTCTCGGTGGTGTCTGGTTTGAGTTTTGCTCAGCTGGCACGGCGAAAGCAAACCATCTCACTGATGCACTCAGCCGCTTTCAGCTGGGGCTCGTTTGACCTGCTGAGCTTTACAGCGTTGGGATTGAAAATAGTGGACGATCTTCTGGCGAGATCTTCCTTCCTGCTGCACTGTCCTTTTCCTCGTCCCCTATTCTTAGCCTTCCACTGCAGGAAAAAAAAAAAAAAAAGAAGAGGAAGGTTTTGATCACGTTTGTTAAGCCTATATAAAGGTAGGCACTCATATTGGGCTCAAAATGTAAATCTGAGGTCTGAAGTCACCAATTAACTGTAAAGAGCCTGTGCAAACTTTTTGCAACAAAGCTGACCTTGCAGCCCTCTGAAACACCCCGGCTTCGAGCTTAGAAAAGTTTTGTGGCTAGAGGGCTCCAGAATGAGGTTGCTAAATACGAAACAAGTTTCAGTTACCTAGTGGGTCGGTGCCTTCCTTTCACTTCCAAGTTTGCCCTTTGATTTCGTGCAGCCAGCCTCCTCATGGGAGAATGACAAATAAATGCTGTGAAATGTAGTCTTTGCTAGTCGGTGAATTCGCAAACACTTTGTTTTGTCAAGATCAGTAACGCCTAACTCCAGTACTGATAAATCACAAGTTAGCTGCCAAAAACCATGGGAATTATGACATTATTATTTTTAGTCGTTAATTTGGGGCTCTTCGTAGTGGCTTCTGAAACTTTAGAATAGCTTTATGCTACAATCCTGAGCTCTTTTTACTTGCTGCGGTTCTCTTGAAATCAAACCAGCTGTAAAATACTGCCTACTTTTAGGCTTAAAATAGCTGAAACCACCAAGTTTCCTGTGGTTTCACATGAAACCATATGCTTTGTGATGAGTGTGCCTACTGTTGTAAAATAAGGGTGTAGGGCACAGCCAGGCAACTCAAAGGGTGTATTTGACCCCCCAGTAAAGGGCAAGAGCTGATCAAAGCTCAGAAGGACCTGAAGCAGTTAGGGAGGAGCTTGGATTTTTCTTTCTTTTCTGCATTGCTACTTCTCATGAGTTTATCAATGGATTCATGGTATTTCAACAATTTTTTGAGCTGCAGCTCCCAGAAGCTAGGCAGCTACACAGAAATTGCCACTTAAAAAAATCTAGCTCTCATCTATGTGGGAATAAGTTTAAAAGTATAGCATGGGTACACACAATGGCTTACAGAGCCTAGGGCAAAAAAAGGCAAAGTGGGCTCATTGAGCAACTTGGGCTCAATAGAGCCCTATTGGGAAAGGCTAACCTATTTTTCTCCTTGATTTTATGATTTGGGGATATGTGTGTGTTTGGAATATGTGTGTACGGTGAGGCAGCTGTCTTAAGACTATTTACTGTTACCTTCTGTGTGCAATAAATAAAATGCAGAAGACTACTAACTCCTTCTGCCCCTCCCCAAAAGTTAGCATTAAATGAGTGTTAAAAATAATGCTTCTGTGCAGACTCTGTATTCTGGAACTTCCAGTGGCCTCAAATCTCTGACTAATTCTATTTGTCATTTGAATTAACAATATCAAATGCAGATTGATATCTTCTCTCCTGTTGATCAAAACCCAAGATTTACCAACAATGAAGAGAAGTATTCGAAGTCACTTGTGCTATCGCAAACCGTATTTATATTCAGATTCAGCAGAAAACAAAGGACAGACTTCTCTCAGCTGTCTGGGTGACATTCTTACGATTTCATGAGAGAAAAACACAGATTTGAAAGCAGCTTATTTACAGGTCTTACTCTCAGGTCATTTACAAAAATAAAGTCGAATCATTGCCTTCCACAGAAATCCCAAGGTGGGTGAGGGGGCCTGGGATTTCAGTGAGAGCTAATGGTCACTTTTGCTGGAAAAAGAGAAACTGTAGGTGGGATAAAGCTTTTATTTACTTACTTATTTTTGATTGGTCTAGCTCTCCACATCTGCATATGTAGGTCATACCTAGAGCAAGCAACCTCACTTTGCCGGGTTAAATTTCCTTTCAGGAAGATTGTGTCATTGTTCATTTCAATCTCCTGCAGATTTTTCTGTATATGTTCTATACGTATATGTTCTGTATATGTAACGTTCCACAGCTTCAGAAACACAGAGGCTGTGGAAACGCGGGAAGACCCTGCACTCTGCACTGCCAGGAAACTACCCAGTCATTCCACCTGGATCTAAGATGCTCTTTTCTCTACTGCCTTGATTCAGACAGCCTTGTACGTAGCATTGCTTTTGTAAACACACTGCCCCTAGCATGCCCAAAGAATACTACCTTGACTGAGGTCAAACTTACCATGGATACATGATAACCTGAGTAGGGTTAGACTACAGCCATTTCACCCTGACCTGAATGGTTTTTTGCATATCCAGCCTCATTTTCAAATACTATTTAGGTTGTTTTCATGTTAAGAACACAATGCAAAGAGAATGCAGACTGAGACAAGACATTTAAATGAAACAGAGTAAGGCATGTGCATGGGGATATATGGGTGAATTATGCTCTGATTCTAACACTAGAAAGTTGAGAAGATCATACTTACTCTAACCTGACATACCATATGGTAGATGACTCTTCACCTTCTCTCTGCTGGAAATATCCTCTATTGCATGACTGAAATAGTATTAAAAGGGTCTAGTCACATTCTCACTAGACAAAATGTCTAAAAAAMCAAAACTTTTTATTGGGGCTACATTTGATATCTTTCCATATCAGTGTGGATACGTCAGAAATCATGATACCTTAATTATAAAGAATGCATGTGCTCACCAGTGCTTGGCCTATTGCTGATAGAAACTGTGTGTAACTATGGAGGATAGCACAGCACAGAGCGGAATGCTTTTATCCCAGAGGCAGAGACAGCCCTAATCCAAAGTGAGGTGCCTGCCCAGTGCACGGTACTGAACACAGAATATTGAATTCTCCTGAGCACCTCCCTCCATGCTAATGAATCCACCTGCGAAACCTCTCCGTGACAATTTATTATAAGTAAGCCCAAGTCACCGTGTTAATCCAAGGAGGTGAGATAAAATAGAACACATTCCAAAATTATTTCTTATTGCATATAACTTTATTTGTAGAGGTGAATGCCCCCGAATGATGCCAAACACATTGGTGAGACAGCATGAAGTCAAGTGATGTCATCCAGTCACAATTTTCTTCAGGAAAACAGTTAGTTTTCCATAATTAGGTTACTGTGCATATAACAATACTGAAATCCTGTGTGTATGGTTGGTATAGTGAGGAAAAGATAATAAAAAGCAGTGAAAACAGGGGCAAAAAGTGTACAATATGCTGCCTCTTTTAAGAATATTTTTTCTCATTTCTATAATCCTGGAAAATCTTTCTGAGAATGAAAAAGAGCACAATAGCAAAGCAAAACAGGTAATGGGTTTGGAAAAAGTAGAAGGCCAGCTCCTTTGCTGTATAAATAACATGAATAATGATGAAGCAGTATAGGAACAAGGCATACTGGTTCGGGGGCCAGAGTAGGTCGTGGAGTCCTTGGCTAAACTGTGGAAAAAGGAAAAGATACACATTATGTCACGCGACTATGATCCATTCATGCCCAGTCCATGTGCTCCTCTGAGCACACCTGGCTCTGGCACACTTCATTTATAAAAAGTTGCTGTGAGATAAGCCAGCATATGAACTAAGAGTGAATCAGCTGTGCTAAGTGACAGGTGTCACATTCCCACCCATATCCATAACACGAGCTAGGTTTTCTCTCTCTGCAATGAAGGTGAGTGACCTCATATTTACTGCAAAGATGAGCATGCAGGTACACAAAGCAGTTCATGTGAAGTAAGTGCACACCCATAGTAAGGCTTTTCTGTGTCCATCTCTACATCTGTGGCACAAACTGTTGCCTGTGTTTTTTCACTCCATGGTCATTTTCATACATTTTCACATGCTCATGGGCAAACTTTCAGGTCTTAATTTAATAAAAGAATTCAGTAGTTGATTTCCTTAGTCCAGATGCATGTCAGTCATTTAGCCAAATATATATTGGACCTGATCCTCATCTGTTTTTCTCTGATAAAACTTCATTTATTTTATTGGAACTGCATTTACTTCACATAATTGTGAGATCCTATCCAGGCCTATATGCATATGGAAAAGTTCAGGCATCTGTGGTGTTTAGCTGAGTGCCATTACTGTGCATGATCTGAGCTCCTATGTACAACCACAACACAAATGCTACAAATACTGTCTAAAACACATCCTTCTATCCTGACCTGATTTAGTGCACAGAAAATGCAAGAGAAGACAAACATGCAAATACCTCTAAAACATTGATGATTTAGATTCACATACTCTGCCTACTCTCTAACTCAGTCCAATGACAAATTGCGTTAAACTGGAGGAGAGTGAGGCCCATAGAGAGCCAATGTGATCAGGAAGAGCCCAGACAACCAAGATTTGCAGCTGTACCATTTGCTAAACTCTGCCAAATAGCATGGTCTCTTCTGGGCTGGGCTACTGTTAACAGTGGTCCCATATACCTGAACATACGATAACTTCAGCTATTCCTGTAAAAAGCAGGCTTGCAAAATCTGACTAATTGTCTAGAAAATTTGCATTACTTTGGGAGATTCTGTCATCCACTCATTTATTCATACATTTATTATCTGAGTCATCTAACTGATCAATTTCCAAGCCAGGAAATTGATCCCACTCTAGAAGCAGAAAACTGATCAAAGTGGCATTCAGAGCAATTCCTCTGATGTTCAGGGGGGAAAAATAAGAAAAAAGAAGTTCTTGGATCCTTACATCATAAACTTAATTTGTGAGTTAACTGTTCTTTAATATATTTTATAGCAATGAATGTTACCATAGTTCATATTGTAGGGAGTAGAATTCCATTCTCCTTAAAGATCACCTGGTTGAGTCTAACTTTAAAAAAAGTCACAGCACTACTCAACACGCAAAAGAATAAAACCTTATAAATTGCTTAACATAGAATGTGAATGTTTCAGTCTCTATTGTGTTCAACCCTTTTTCCTTTCCTGACTTACCGATCTTTCTACTGCCTGTTGATGAATCTGCTCCATTCTCTCTTCATGAAGCCTTTGCTTCTCATTATCCTCATGTTCATATTTCAGTTTAGCCAGCACAAAATGCCACTTCATCCTCTCAAGCTCAATATCAGCTGCTRTGACCTGCTTGCCACAGAGCTGTTCCAGCTCCTCCGCATCGGTGGATACTTCTGACTGCAAAGCACTGGTTCCTCCCTTCATGTCCAAATGTGCCATATGCCACTTAGCATCCATGCTCTCTGTTTTACTGTCTGAGATGAAAGATGATGTTGTCATGTCTCTAATGGATCCCTGCTATAAATTGGAGGGAGGACAAATTCATATTTAAGCTGATAGGTGAAAATAGAATACGTTAATCTAAAACCTGAATATTTGTTCAAGTGATTATTCACACATTTGTAGAATGACTCACTAGTTCTCTAACATACGTTGTTTCCCTTTAAAAAGTGTGTTCCTAGAGTTGGAAAAGAAATCTTCCATTGAATGTTGTCTTACAAAATGTGAAATATCCACCATATAAAATTTTTCTGATTTGAAAATGTAAAGAAAATTCTAAAAATATTTAATTAGGGCCTGGTTGATCTAAACCAAACACTATGGCTCTTTTGACCAAACRGAAGGATTTCACATCTTGAGAATTTGATGTTAACCCATGAAAATGGGAGCCACTGAGGTTCTTTACCTCTGAGAAGTAACTCAAATGTCTCATGATCCTCACTTTCCTTTGCACACTCAATTTCCTGGCTGATCTGTATGTTCCACAATGCATTGTAGTTTTACATCTGGAAGAATTGTGTCTTCCACTTACCATCTTTTCATGCTGCTGCTTCTTGTTATCATTATTCTGGTGTTCCTGTAAAGTAAGTTGAATATCTTTCTGATTTTCCTCAAGCTCTTCCATGGTTGTTTGGAATGAATATTCTGATTCCTCTAGATCACTGAGTTCTTCCAAATCTCCTTGTATTTCCTGGTCTTTAGCAAACACAGTTCCTGTCTCAACATGGGAGACCTCCACTGATGTTAAAGCATCTCCAGGGATGTTCTGGAACAGAATGGGGATATCTATATGCTGACAATGAAGCAGGTGACCCATATGGGGTGGTGGAGTCACCACCAGGTGACTCCAAGGAAAAGGAGTCACTCTGAGAATAATGGAGGCACATACACATAGAGCATACTGGAGCCTATATGAAAGTGGCTAAGGTCTTAACTCTCATTTACGTTCCATCATGTTCCTTGCCTAGATATGAATAAAAAAAAAGAAGAATCACTGGGTATAGGTCTGTAGGTAGATCTTCTGAAAATCTCACTTGTAGGCTTTTAAAGATGAGAAATTGTCAGCAATTCCATTTACAGTAACCCGTGGAGCTGGCTAGGGGCCCCCAGGAAGTAAGAACAGTATATCACACTTCTTTAAAACGTAACATCATCGATATGCTTCTGCAGCTCAAAGAAGGATGGCTTTTCTTTCATGGAAATATAACTTGACTGAAAATCTACCTTAGACTGGGGAGTTTCTTACTGCCTCCAGCATAGTCACATCACAACTTGTAGGGTACGTCTAGTCATTAGCTAGAAGTCAATACTATCCTTTTAACTGACTGGAGCTAGCTAGGTGTTTCAGTACTTGAACTAAGAGTTCAACCTCTTGTTTCCAGGCTCAGAGTACTTGCTGCATTTTACAAAAGTGATATAAGGCATAGATTTCACATCTGAGAAAAGATTGAGGCAAGTAATACAATTAATTTGTTTGTTATTGAGTTTGAGGAAGAGGAGCAGAAGAGGAAGAAAGTAAAGCAAGCTGATTACCATGGGTAACTGATGTCTAAAGACAGGTCAGGTAGCAGGCTAAACATAAGGCAACAGCCTCCTCTTCACAGGATTTCCATACAGAAAACATGAAAGCAGCTGTCTCAGTTCAAAGGCCAGGACCCAATGACTGCAGAGATTCTGCCCTTGGCTGACTTCATAACTGCCATGTTGCCACAACAAACTGATGCTTACTGTTGGCAAGGTCACATTCTGTCACATTCCTTGTTCAACTGCTGGGACAGTGTCTAGGGTCTTCAAGGGAGACTGAGTTTACCTCCTCTTCTCTCACAGACCATCCTACTTGGTCACTGTTTTCTCCCTTGTAAATACATCTATACGTTGCAGTGAAGCTTTCTGCCAGAATTTGTGGACTCCCAGAATGTCCCTGTGCCCAAGCCAATTTCTGGGAGGCCCGAGCCTCTTTCTGGGAGGCAGGTTTATTGGATCAGATAAAGCGCCATGATAATAGCTATCCCATTTCAGTGTTCCTGGATAGTTTCTCTTCAAGGTGTTGCACTGAATCTCATGGATGTAATTAGCCCAGGAATCTCTGCACCGTCCTCTATTCCCTACTGTAGGTACGCCAGTGCCAGCATTTCAGTTTCCCATCTATAAACTGGAATCCTTTGCAGGGACTGGTCACAAGCTCACAGTGACTTTGTGATACAGTAAAGGATGTCCCTGTAGTAAGGTAATGTGAGCCCTTTAAGAATTTTAAAGAAAGCTTTCTTCTTCTCTGTTATTCAGGAGTAGGGAGACAAAGTTCTTCTACTGTTACTAGTCTGTATAAAGCACCTTTCAGAAAAGGATCTATCAATTACAGATTATATCATGTAAATAAACACAGGGACCTCAATTGCTTTTTGCCCTGTTCCACATATCTTATACACTAGGGCTGAGTCAGTATATTTGCTTTGTAGGTGATGTGTGGAGAGCTGSATGACAGATCCAGTGAAAATATGAAAGACTAATGAAGTTACTGAGACCACTTCCTGTTGCATCATTTATCAAGTGTTTTGTCAGTTTACAGCTGGATTTTCAAATCCCAAGGCACACTGAAGACAGAATGACACGCAGCGCTCTGGAATTTCATCATTAGTTTTGACTGAAAATATCAGAGAGCTTTTATTGCTTTTGGTACCAATGATCCAATTACCTAGTTAAACATAGGCCCTAGTTATTGAATAATCAGAAAAAGAGCAAGAAGGGATGTAGTATATTTGTGTGTACATGTGTATTTGCATATTTACTTTATGCTTTCCAAAGGTAATGTGTATTTTCTAAGACGACACTGAAATGGAGCTGTGGCCATCTTTGTACTTTTATTGCAGTTAAGTTTCCTGAATTCCTGGTGGACAATGGAGATATCATAATGCCTTAAATGCTTACTAATGAAGTATTTGTTCAGACAGTCTCAAGACATCCTTGTGAATATATATCCCCATAAATCTTGAAGAACTATAAAAAGCATTTTCATCTCTGTCCAGGGATCAAACATTGTAGTGCAGTTAGGAAATCAATCTGGTTTTGCTGAATGACTTAATTGGCAAGTGGGAGGCATAGGATACTGTCTGGTAGGCATGAAATATACAGTAAACCTCCTACAGTAAATAGGTACTTGCAAAATCATTCATTCTCCATGTACCAAACACCGTTCAATCTTTTGCAGCCAGAGTCACTACAAGGTACTTCAGAGAGTTGTAAAGTTCTCAGCATCTCACGTGCTCTTGTCCTTAATTTATTGTATTAAAATATTTGCCTTGACTTTCAAACCAGAGAGGAAGCTAATGTCATTTCTCATCACACCCGAAGAAGTGGAGGCTGCTACTTCCATTTTCAAATTATCTCTTTTGCCCGGTTTTGCTTTCCTCTTATCTTTCCAAACTTGCTATCACTTTTCCAGCAGAGCTGAAGTGAATGCATAGCAGGAAGATATACTGTTGCAGTCATTTGTGCTGCAATTATTGCCATATATTGCACAATTTTACTTTCATTTCCTTCTTGATATGATTTTTCCATAGTTGCAAGGACGCAGTAGGATCTATAACAGTTGGGATAATTTATATTCAGAGAGTGAGGAAAGTTCATGCCTGAGTAGGAAGTCTCTCTTCACAACTTCAATATCTGAAGATAATTTCTCTATAAAGCCTAATGCATCTCATATAGGCATCTATGTTGGAGGCCAAATTTAGCACAGGATGTTAGTAATAAGGGATTGTGAGCAGGTGCAAAGAATTCCAAAGGAATTCCAAAGGTGGGTTTTTTTGGTACTCAGGCACTGCATGCTGTTAGCAATCAGACCTGTGCTCAAGCCTGAGTTGCCATTACAGAGTTGATATCATGATTTATTTGGATATCTGCTCTTATTCTCCTCCTACCCTGGGAACCAGCTCACGATGACAGCTGCACTTAGAAGTACCCCCATATTATACCACTCACATTAAACGTCAGCCTAGTTACTCAGTCTGCTCCATCTCATACTATGTGGTCAGAACTGTCTCAGTATGACATTAGTATTTGAAATATGTTTCTCAGTTATCAGCAATCCTCCTCCAAAAAAAGATAGTTATTACTTCAAAGAGAAGAAATCAGATCTCAAGCCATCAAGACTATATTTCTTCTTTTTTTTTTTTTTAAATACACATCTGACATTTCTATAAACTTTTTGGGATGGTGCTTTCCTCTTTATGACTAACTTTACTGAACCCTAATAATATGACTGTTGATATAAATATGTAGATGAGTCGCTTCTCTCAGGACATTACCATATAAACCATGGTCAGATGATTCAGTTAAAAGCCCAAGTTGTTCTTGGCACAGCTCTACTTCTGTAAATGGAGCACATTACTTATTTACACTTGCGGACTTTTTTTTTCTCAAAAAGGAAGTACAATTACAGTAAGAGCAATGGAAGCACAACAGTGCTTCTTAGTCTGGTGGGTGGAAGTTGATAATTCAGGACACATATAAAGAGCAATTTGAGAGATGATGCTTGGGTGTTTTAGAGAAGCAAGGCAAAAAAGAAGGCATGAAAATCCTTACAGGACAAAGATACAAAAGAAGAAACAAGTCAAATACATGGACTGAATAAAGAAGGGAAGCTAACAAATAGCTTTAAATGGTAATTGCTCCCAAAAAACCAAAGCAAATTAATATCACCAAGACTGAACTCCCTTATGGAGAAGCTCTAGGAACAAAGAACAATACATGACTCAGAGAGGAGCAAAAGGGCAAAGAAATATTAACTGAACATAGACACTCTTGATGTGAAAGGCAGTCTCTGTCTTCAATCTGCATTTGTGTGTGTTGCATGGGGAGGAAGCCAACATTGCACCATCCCAGGGCACGCATCCCCTTGGCAGAGTGTAACCCTGCTAACACCATGTCTCTTAGCTCCCTTCACATTCTCCCAGCAAGTTAGACAAGTTCTAGAGAACGTTCTCCTTTTGGGGATTTGCACTTACTGAAAAACTTAACAAGCAACACAAGAATATCCATCCAGCCTTCCCAGCTGGCTCCAGGTCTTCATACTTAGTCCTTAATATAACTCCTGCTGAGGTTTTCTAGCAGCACGACTCATCTTCAATCTGCCTTCTCTTCCCTGAAAACAAACACTTACAGATTCTCTGTCAGCTAAAATCTTTAGAGAAACTGCCTAAGCACACCCTTTTTCCAAGAAGCAACTCCCAGAGTTTCCCCTTCAACACTTCTCTGAGGCATCTAACAGCGGTTCTTCTAATGTTAACTGGGAGATCTCTAGCTGGTAAGGACTTGGCCCCATTCTCCAGCTTCTCTGCTGCTGCTCCAAGCAGCCATCTCTTCAAATGGCAACATCATGCAATAGCAGGAACAGGAAGAGGGGAAGGTCATATCATAGCCTATACAGCATAACTCAGGAACAATGCTGACCATCATAACACACTCAAGCCTCCTTTACCCCCCAGTTTTAAAGACAATACTATAAGGAACGACATCTTATATAATGAAGAAGAAAAGTGCTGTATCACCCTAAAGTGACCTGCCGTAGTTGTCATTCTTGCTGCCAGATAAACTACTGTGGCAACATAATAACGGCAAAGAAAACTTATCATTCTGACATAAGGCTTGGCAAACCAGTCTGGAGTGAGTCCAGGAATGGCCAATGACTTTGAACAGCCAGATGTAACAGCGTGAAGAGCTTGGGCTATACAGACAAAGACGTAACAAATTTCAGGAAAGTGTCTATCACCAATACAGTTACAAATATTCGTAGTATTGGGACACAGAACACATGCAACACTGAATAGTCTCATGCTCTGTGTTTCCAGTTAAATAGCAATTAGACCGCTCTGGAGTGGATATGTAACTGGACAGGAACAGCCTATAGGAGACTTTCCTCCATTACTGAGATTTCTGCAAAAGCACTTTACATTCAAAAGGATATGTCTGGGGCTCTTTGTGTGCATGTGTGAATAGTATGCCTAATTACAGCCTATATTGTCTAGGTGGCCACATAATATATTATCAGTATTCAGAACCAGGCAACAGCATCACTAGATGTGGGAAGTTCATAAACTTACTCTTAGACACAATTTACCCTCCCTTGCCTGCCCCCCACCCCCACCCCCAATGGAGAAGCTAAAGGAGCAGTGTCTCACCTAGAGCACAAAAAGGAAATGGAAACCCAGAAAAACCAGTCTCGGTGAGAGAGCAGAGAACATCTGCTGCAGCTTTGGGCTGCATAGCCGCCAACTCACTAGGTGAACAGGATATCTGGTGTTTGCAGACAAGCTAAACATGAGTCAGCAATGTGCCTTAATGGGGGATGAGGGTCAACAGCATACTAGGCTGCATTAGCAAAAGTGTAGACAGCAGGTCAAGGGAAGTGCTTATTCTCTCTGTTCAGCACTTTTGAGATGACACCTGGAGACTGTACCCAGTCTGAGCTCTCCACCACACAAAAGACACTGTCAAACTGAAGGAAGTTCAGCAGAGGTATCCTAAGATGATTAGGGGACCGCAATACATGAATGAGAGACCTGGGTTTGTTCAGCCTACAGAAGAAAAGTCTATGGGGGGATCTACCTGCTGTATTAACTACCTAATGGGCAGTGGTAAAAAAGACCGAGACAGATCCTTCTCAGAAGCACACATGGAAAGGCTGAGAGGCAATGAGCACAGATCACAGCCAGGGAAACTCTGCTCAGATTCTAGCAAAACGTTTTCACAGTGGAGCTGTTGTCCAGAGAGGCCAAATGACCTTGTGAACAGGGGTTCAGTGTCATTTTCGGGTGGGAGGAGCAATTTCCAGCTCCTTGTGTGGGGAAGCATTTAACTGAGCCGAGCTTTAACCATCACTCTGTGAAGGGAGTTACCTTCAGCCCACCAGTTAATAACAGCTTGTTTCTGTATGTGCCAGTGGCTCCATGCTGACTGGCTGCTTCACTTGCAGCGCTTGCCGCAGGGACTCAGTCTGTGCTGGAAGCTGCACTGCTGGGTCAGGACGTGGGAGGATGTGGGTTGCTGATGTGTGAAAGAGAGGGAGAGAGAGGTGTGAGGTTTGAGGGTGGTACAGGTTCACACACCAAGCTGAGATGCCAATTTGTAGGAGTGAAGAAATACAGTAAAAGGCCATAAAAGAGGGCTGTCTTTTTTTGTGTATATGCATTTTCTCTCATGGAAGGAGTCAAACATACCCAGAAACTCAGTGTCTCATAAGTTAGATTTGAAAATCTCATGTTTTTCAATCACCTACTGTGAAGAAAAGGGAAGAAGAAAGTACATTTATGTTACTATGAAAATCAGAGAATCCAAAGACTATTTTGAAAATATTAGAAAAATGTCTTTATCAATAGTACTGTGGCCATAAATGATATGCACTTCCTTTTATGTAAATCATGGTATTCCCCAGAAATCAACTAACTGGGAATGAGAATAAATCTTTTCCACCCATAACTGCTCTTGATTTTAGCACCAGTTTGGTGATAAATGCCAGTTCAAATCATAGACATACGGTATGTTAGCATGACACTTGAGTTTTCAGAAAGTGGAGATGAGGTTAAAGGTTTCAAATCAATACATACAAAACCAAGGAGATATAATAACTATTAGTATATGACCAGCAGGTTCTATGCTGGCAGTTGTAACAGGAGATAAAAAAAGAAAATAGAAGGGAAGAGATTTTTGAAGCAGAGTCACAGATGTTCCACACTCAATACCCGAAAGAAGTTGAAATAGAAAAGAAGTGATGCTCAGAAGGAAATACCTATCAAAAAGAAAGGAATCTGTGCCAGCTCAGAACCCATGGATGATGGGTGCTYTATTAGCTCAGATAAGCTTGTTGCTACGAACAGTGTCAGAGGCCTTTTCAGTATTTATCTGTATAGTCTGCTATTTTCCAAAAAGGGGAAAAAGCAATGTGACTAGGTCATTGGATTTATCTGTGGGTAACCCATTAGGATAATGTATGGAAAAATATGTCTTAAATGAACATCTGCCAGAGCTGATTAGAGAGCTTCCGCTGCCAATCTGGAAAACCTGGAACATCTTTGAAGCATGAATATCACAGAAGATGATACACACTTGGCAAGGATGTGGTGGGATTCAGAAACAAACAAAAAAAAGATAACCAAATGTAAAAGGTGTTTGGGAAGGAAATGGAGGAGGTATGTCAATAGTCACCCCACAAATCAGTAAGCAAAGATGGGAAAAGGAAGGTTGGGCAGGACACAGAAGGAAGTATCATCATACCCGGCTCAGTTGTTAAATGCTTCTGCATTTTGCTGATGTCTCCTTCCTTCAGAAAGCACTCTTCAGAAATCCTCTTAGTCTGTTTTAAATTAGATTGAGGAACATGCCAATAGTGCAAACATATTCACAGACACTGCCAAAACACCCCTTCTTGGGAAGCTCAAGTAGATGAGGTAGGTTATTAAAGTATGATGAGTTCTGCCCTGAAGAAGGAAGGTTAAAAGTTCAGAAGAAAAAGAAATTAAAACTGAAAAATTATATTCAGACTGCTGAGAATAATTCACTTGACAGGTGACTTCAGTGTTTTTACCTACCTCCTAAGGAAAGCTACCTCACCAAAGTGATCACCTGACATGGACTGTTCAAGGCCTTATACCATCAGGTCCTCAGATCCTCATTCCCAGTTGCCTGAGCATCCAAACTCTAACTCCTGTTGACACAGGCCTATTACGTATTTTGTCTATTTTGTCTATTTTGAGCAAAATAGAGCCATAAGAGCTGCCTCCCTCTCTGTCAGTCCTAATATCTACTAGTCCAGCAATTAGACTGCTCACTTAGAGACATGTGAAGATCTAGATTCATATCTCCACTCCAAATCAGATGAGGGATTCAAACAAATCCAGATTCTACATTTCAATTTTCTGAAGAATGTCACAGCTTGAAGCCCTCATCTCCAGCAAATGTGAATCCTAAGGGGAGCAAATGTGAATCCTAAGGGGAGAGCGAAAATCTACCTCTGAAGACACACAAGACAAAGTCTGTTCCTCCCCTTAGCATTTCCAGATGGCTATCTTGAAGTGTCAGGATACCAATGAGCAACTTTTAAATTCCATTGAGTTACTGTTGAATGCTATAGTTCTTAAGTCCCTCTCTGGGTTTTGTCCTTCATGTATCTGCCTCAAAAATTTAGGGGACAGGTTTCTAAAAGTATTGGGGCCCCTAATGACATCTCCATGATCATGTGAAGGTTTAGTCAGTATAATTTTTCAAGAGCAAATAACCAGCTTAGGTGTTTGGCACTCATTAGCTAAAAAAATAGAGGTGCCAGAGTCATTAACTGGGTATTTGCATCAGTACAGCTAAAGACAACAAAAAACATGGATCCTGTAGAGCTAATAGGCAAGATTAAGAAGAAATACTATTAACTCAGTGTTCAACAGATGAAAATCTGACACAAAGCTCTCAGAATTCAACTGATTTTTGTGGGTTGTTAGGGTTGGCCTTAGGTTGTCCAAGCTGAAGAGAAAGTCTGTGGAGATCTGGACAATGAAACCAGAACAACTGAGTCTATTCTGTTTTTCAGCCACATGATCATCTAATGAGATCCATGACTGAGCTGACACTTAGTTCAATTTTTAAAAAGTTAAAAAAACCCCAAACAATACCATTGCTGTATTTAGCAACTCTATGTAATTTACTGTCAGTCAAGAATGTAACACATGGTGGAGAGGCAAATAAGATTTATTTTTAAATCTTTTGAGAATGATTCGGTTACAGAAGGTCATTCCCCCCACAAAAGGCTACATTCTTCTTCCTCCACAGTGAATTCTGTAGAAACTTCTTTGAAATGCTTTCATGCAATTTATCAGATTCTCTGCTGCCCTTTTTTCTCAGGTAGTGAAGGTTATTGCATTTTCTTCCTCTTCCAATACAGTATTGCATTACTTTCATATATATATACACTTTGAGAAATCTTATCTAGGCTTTCTTTTATCATTGCTCATGACATTTTCATATGAATAGTTCTTAGCACCATTGTTAAAAATGGGAGATGTCTGCAGTCCCTTGTTTTTCTTTGTATTTGTCACACAAAGTCAATTGAAACTACCTCTTTCCAGTTGAAATTTCCCTTGCCTGGACTCAATCCACCAGTGAAGCATTTTGATATTCTAAAAAGCATTGCCAACATTTTTTGAACACTGAGGTATTTTTTCAAAAGACTGATACACACTACTTTGAAGAGGAGTCAGCAGGTCAAAGCCTGATCCAGTGACCACTGAAGTAAAGAGAAAGGTTTCCACCAAAAGCAGGGTATTTTGGCAGAGATTCACTTAAGTAATTGTCCTTAATTTTGTCTATATTACACAAGCTCTGCCCTACTAGTTCAGCTGCTGTCTACGAGGATGTCATCAGTTCTGGTAAGATTTCATATTCTCATTCTGGCATAGGTCTAATGTAGGTGATAGATCAATGGGACATTCCCTGGAAGCACAGTTTTCCACCTGAGTCCTGAAAATGGACTCTTTGTCCGGCTTGGGACAGCAGTCATCTACAGTGAGCATCTAGCACCTGTTGTATACAGTGTGCAAACCAACATCATCTAAACTGAGTGGGTAGCAGCAAGCCCATATGATTGTTTCTGTCTGCCATCTGAACACCTCCCATACACAGGCTTTTCTAGCACCTGCTTCTTATAATAAACTGACAGTATAAATGACCTCTTCCTTTTAATTTTATTTGATTCCATTAAGTCTGGCCTGCAGCCTTCACCTATGGATAGAAGGGTTGGCCTATTTTGCCCTGCAATGATTCCTTCGCCTTTTCTTTCATTCTCAAATATGCCAGACGCTGTAATTTATACTTCCTTAGGTTTCTTCCTCAACAGTGATTACTTCACTGCATGCATGGCAGGCTCTGCATTTAGAGATTTCAGTGATGCAGTGTCACAGGAGATACGCTTCCAGACACTTTATGGGAATGTTCCAAAAATGTCTTCCACTGTGCAATCCTCCGAACAACTCCACCATCATTGGGACCTAACCAGCTTTACAGACTCAAGGCCTTTCAGTACCATGCTTTTTGCTAGCACACATTAACTACATAGAAACCTAAGTTTTGGTGTTTTTATCTTTGCATACCCCAGCTATATGGAATAGATATGTGCTGTATCATGTGAGTCTTGCTGATACCGGTAATGTTAATGTTTTAGAATGGGATGTGCTTCCTTACATGCTATCTCAGTTTATTTGTGCCTTATTATGGTACTACTTCTGCATCCATTAAAAGAGCTCCACATACTTTGTCACTGTTTGATAAAAATATGACAGTATCACCATTGCTGAGATTCTATCCCTTGAACTGTTCTCCTGTTATACGCACTCTATATCTTGTGGTTTTCTGCCTACTTGTCAAGTGTATTTGTGAAACAGTGAAAACCATTTTGCACTTCATGTTTTCCATATTTTCTCATGTGCATGACATTCCTGCTGCTGTGCATGAGGCAACTCACATCTACTGTAAGTCTTCTCTCTCTATGCCCTTACATGATTTTTATCTTATAATGATGGATATGTCTGGCACCTACCAGTTGTTTCGTTATAACTTTCTTCATGATGAGTCTGATTGCTGGTTATATTCACATTTCTATTATATGTACTTTGTGATGGTGCTACTGAGTACTCTCATCTGCTCTTCTGAAATGGCTTAGACACTATTTTTGTTCCTCTTTTAATAGTTTTTTCTGTATTTCTTTTGGACATCCATGAAGTTATCCAACAACAACTACATCTGTCAAAGTCCAAGCTTTTATAGCTTTTCCCGTGGAAAACAACAGGCTTTGAGTAGTCTGCACACCCTCATCAGTTCTTTCTATCTGCTTCTATGTGCTTACCAGAGTAGACTCATGCTCTTCCAGGATTTCTTTTTGCCCAATGTCTATTATAAAAGAAAATTGCCTGCTTGTCAGATATTTTCCTGCCTCAGTTCCTGCAAAGATCAGTTCTCATAATTACTTCCTCTTTGTTCAGTTCTCAAAGTCTGTTTCGCTTCATATTCTGCAAAAGGGAGCACAGCTATTCTTTTCTTCTTTTGACGTTCTCTGTTCTCTTGATTAAAACTGTTCATAAGAAATGAAGACTCTAGGATGGGGAAAAGTAACCAGATATTTCAAAAGTACATTTGTGCTTAGCTGTTCAGTTCACAGGGAGGAGAGAAATAGCATGAAGGAATCAATACCTTAGAAACACTTTGTGAAACTCACTTAAAAACATTCACCATCTATTTAACCGTGACAATTTCAGTGTTTGCTGCAGCTATGTTATTTTAATCTGACTAAGACTCAAACTTCTTCCCATTTTCCCTTCTCCCTCCTTCTCCTCTCATCAGGGATGACAGCATCATCTTCCTACTCACTAAGCATAAGCAGGGCACCATCTTTCCTAATCCCCTCTCCCAGATCACCTTAGATCTTGGCTCTACTTAAATCTTATCACTCCTTCCTCCACAGCTTTGCAAAGACCATCATGTTTTGCCTGAGAGACTGCCAAAGTGTTTGTTGATGGGCTGATAATCTTGTTGCTTGACTACTGTCATCTTCACTTTTCCAGCTCTGTTGCCTCCAGTCCTTTTGCCACTCATGTCTATGCCAAACACTACTGCTATTTTCTACCTTGCCTTTTGCTTATGTCTCCAGCTCCACCTTGCTTTCTTTTTACCATTTAACTACTTTAAACATAAGCTTCTTTCTTAAGGCTTTGAAGACTGCTACAAGGTAACATCACTGATAATTAGATCTTCTTTGATACAAAAATGACAACGCCAGTCCATGTTATTCTGCTAACAAACACCTCTGTGAATAATTTCCCTGATCTCTCATGATTGATGTGTGACATGGTATGAAAATACCTATCAGAACCCAGGAAAACTTCACCAGCACATTCTTCAACTTCCTTCTTAAGTCTTTTTTTCTCCGGGTCTTCCAGCTAATCATGAGTATTTTGGAGGGTGAACTAAGACTACTCTGTAGCACGCAGAATCACATGGATGAAACTGCATCTCCTCCACCACAGAAGCCAGGAAACAGGAAGCAGGCAGGAGAGAAAATAGGAAAGATGGCTTAGTAATCATGGCTTTAAACCAGGTCTTGGGTAAACTGCATCCTGACCTGGCTTGAATCCAGTTTGCTTAAATTGGGGAAACTCATCCAATTTTCCAGGTTGGAGAGACAAAGGGCTCCGCAAGCCCGCAGGGACAACCCTGGTGCAACGGGCAGGCGGCGAGGGCAGTACAATGGCCAGTGAGGTCAGCATGGCCGCTCCCTGCACCGGGTGCTGGGCTTGGATGCAGGGTGCTGAGCTGACCTCAGACAGGCTTCACGGAGTCCTCTGCAGGGAGAATGAGAGGCTTGAGAGACAGAGGCTACTATTTATGAGCCCAGCATTAGTTTCTCTGATTTTTTTATCTAACTTCTCAATGGTAGGAGTAGACTTTGAACTATGACAGAATTTAACACCTGTGACAGGGAGAATTTCTGTTTGATCTTTTTTTGATGAAAGCTCTTGTCCAGTTTTCCTGCACTTACTTGCTAAATAAACAGATCTTCAGACAGCATCCATCAGCTTACCTCAACTGACATCACTTTGAAAGGGCACAGAATTATGCAAGTTTACACATGATGATGAAAGTACCCAAAAGTCCTTTCTTTAAAACTTCATACACAGCTCTAACTAGATACCTCCAGTTATAGTCAGTATGAAATTGTTCTCTTCTGAAAACAACAAGAAAGAGTTTAAAAGATTAGTCATGAGGATACAGGGCCTGGAAGACAGAATAAGGTCCAAAGCAGAAGAGTCCATGTGATGTAACAGGACTCAGAAGTGAGATAAACTTCAAAAAATGAGGTGAGAGAGAAAACAGTCCAGTTTTCTCTAGCTTTTTTTCTGCTTATAAGCACAAGTGACCTTTAATTTGAGAAAAGGAAGGTAAGCATGCCATAGCCATCCTGCCAGATGTGTGTACCGTCACTTAGAGCCCAGTCCCACATTGCCRGTTTGGCATTTAGCACAGATGACAGGGAAAGACATTTCAAGCAAGAGAAGAGACAAGAGCCTCTTAAATTGGTAATTAAGTTTGTGAAAATGATAGTCAATAAACTGGTTAACATTGACAAGCTCTACTCCATGCAGCTTAGAGATGCTAAAATATTCAGAAAAATGCAAAAAACACAATGTAAGAATGTAAAATACGTGGTAACTCCAGTTAAAAAAATGCTGTAGCATTAATAAGCTAAAATTCTCTTATATTGAGAGGGTAGACATATTAATGACTCTGGTTTCTGTATGGCTGGTTCCTGCTGTACCAGGATTGTAAAGGGAAGGCCTTGGGTTAAATCTGCACCCTGCATAACACCATTCACTAGATTTGTACTGATGACAAATTTGACTTTTATCTCATTCTCACTTTCATTCACTGTGACCCCTCTGCCTTTTCCATCCTGATGTCAGGAATCTGGGTCTTCTGTTTAGTTATCCTTATCTTATCCTTATCAGTAACATAATGGATAAAAGACAAAGCAGCAGAGAAACCAGCAGAATCTCCTCTGTCACTCCTCAGCATGGCTTCCTCCTGACAAGCAGTGACTGCCTTTTCCCTCTAGCCCAGCAGAGCTGGAAGAAGCTTCCTCTTACGTGTCACAATCTTCAGCTCTGAGATTTGACTAAAGGAAGCAAGTCCCTTTTCCCTTCCTTGCCCAAAACTGTCACTCTTCCCAGATGCCTGCTTGCTTATCAGTGTCCTCCAACAGGCAGCTTCACTACCCAAAAATCTTCTGTATTTTCCTGTCCAGCTAACTTGCTGTGTGATACCTTGAAGATACTGCCATACCCTCTTCAAGGAGGTGAGGCCCACACTCCCTCTGGAGTGTTTACATACAGCCACTCATCTGTCCAGAATTCCTTGCTGTAACTGCGTGCCTGGAGTGTATACCCCCAAATGTCTTTAGTTGGAGTGGAATATAAGAAAGGCACAGCTGAGGTTGGAACCTATATTACAGAGGTCACATTTTTTTCTGAGGCAAGGGAATACTCATTCAGTCAGCTCAAAAATGCCCTGTGACTGAATAAATTCTGAAGAAACTGAAGAGGAGATTAGAGGACCAAATACCAGGCAAGGGAAAACAAGCAGTTGTGATGGTTAATAGACACAAGGACAGCTCATAGGAAAAGAATAATGAGACACGGAGCATGATGTAAAAGCAACAGGCCAGATGGCAGTACAGCTGTGGAGAAACTCAGCTAGCTCTGAAATGAGCCTTCAGTTATTCAGACTGCTGACTGCAGATCCAAGCCACTGACTGCAAAAAAAGCTCTGGTTGTCTCAAGAAAGTGGTGGTTTGTTAACAATTACCCAATTGAGAGTAAAGTGGAGCAGGTGATGCTAAGAAATCTACTACAGCACGTCTGATGAAGAGCCGTACAAGAATGTCCACAGCCTCTCTTTCTTCCAACAGCACAGATTTAGAGACACCTTAGAAAGCAGAGTTATAACTTAAACCTTAAGTAACAGAACAGTTAATAACTTTACTTTGTACAGGATTATCCAGTTGACATCAGTTCCAGGAAGTCTTTTGAGGACATGCAATACTCATTGTGGATGAGTTCTTACTGAGTGGATGACTCAGTAAGAAAATAGGAACATGAATCCATAAAGTAGTGTTGTGAAATAGTTTGAATATGTGGTAGTATGGCATTTCTGTGATATCATATATTTCATGAACACTTGTAGTCTACCAGTGACAAAGACCACAAAGGAAAAACTTAACGCTAGTCTAATTCAATTCTCATGTGAATCAGAATAATTCTTCAGGGACACCAGAGCTCTCATGTTAGATTCCTAGGTCTCATGCTAGATCTTAAAGCAGCTACTAGCTACCTAATATACAGCATGATGCTTTTCTTACAATAGTTAAATGGAGCAGCATTTCAGTCTTGGAGCAGTGTGCTGAATGGAAGTCCCAGAAATCTCTTTTGGGTGACTGGGCTATGAACCAAGAACCAGTCTCCAAAGGAGTAGAAAATGAGTAGCAGCAATGACCTCAAGTTACTTCGCATGCAAGTTCCTAGAAACTGTATATTATTTGACTCATCATCGGGGATTTAAAGAAAAATTCTGCAGCTGATATAAAAATGTCCAGAATATTGCTGTTCCTGCCTATGCTACTAGAGCAGAAAAATAGCTTCAAGCGTAAGAAAGGCAGAATTCAGTGCCAGAATATTCAGGTATTCAGAGAAATTTTAGTGTACACCATAAAACACTAGCTGAATGGTTTGCCTAACTAAGCAATGCCACCAGTCTGCAATTCATTGGCACTCTCCCATGCAGTTCTAGTGGTTTTCAGTGCATCATGACAAGTGTCAGTGCCAAGTGCTTGTCCTTGAAATATTAATGACTGGATCAGGCTATAATTCAGATGGGAGGTCAACTGTCCACCACTGTATGAGCAGTGCTGGGGAAGGCAGAAAGGATACATTGGATTTCCCCACCTGATTAAATCCTCTGCTGTATATCATCTATTTTTGCTGTTTTTCCTATAGCCTGTTGAAACATTACAGGACATTTATGTGCCTGAAGACCAGATTGCTTTCATCATCATGCTCCTTATATACATAGGAAAGAGACTGATGTTCTTTTTCATTGAGAAGCATCAGTTGTTTGTTATTGTACTGTCTCTGTTGGGAGCTAACAAACTGTCTTCTCCAATGCTATGTGCAATACCATCCTAAATATTCCAAGCAAGAGGATCTGACTTTACCATGGGAGGTTATTCTAGAATATAACAGCTATTGCCAGGAAGATCTGACATCACACCTTTGTCTCTCCATACTTCCATGCTTTCTTTTCCAGGTATTAGTCTTAAAGTAAACCACCACCAAGGAAAGAGAAGACCATTACTTTTAACAAATACTGGCACAATCTTGTGCTGTGCTCACTTTAGACAGCGCTGACCAATTAGACTCTAGATTAAAGAGATTTCTGTCAGACTTCTTGATTCTAGATGGTTGCTAAGCAGCAAAAAAAAAAAAGTGATCAATAAGCAAAACAAGTAGACAAAGAGAAATTAACAGAAGATTGGGGAGCAAAGAATAGATCAGGGAAGAAAATACTACGAAAGATCTGTTTAAAGGACGACTGAATCATAGAATCATTAAGGTTGGAAAAGACTTTTAAGATCATCGAGTCCAACCATCAACCCAGCCCATGCCCACTAAACCATGTCCCGAAGCGCCACATCCACACATTTTTTGAACACCTCCAGGGATGGTGACTCCACCACTTCCCTGGGCAGCCTGTTCCAATGCCTGACAACCCTTTCAGTGAAGAAATTTTTCCTAATAACCCATCTAAACCTCCCCTGGTGCAACTTGAGGCCATTTCCTCTCGTCCTATTGCTTGTTACTTGGGAGAAGAGACCGACACCCACCTCTCTACAGCCTCCTTTCAGGTAGTTGTAGAGAGCGATAAGGTCTCCCCTCAGCCTCCTCTTCTCCAGGCTAAACAACCCCAGCTCCCTCAGCCGCTCCTCATAAGACCTGTTCTCCAGACCCTTCACCAGCTTCGTTGCCCTTCTCTGGACACGCTCCAGCACCTCAATGTCCTTCCTGTAGTGAGGGGCCCAAAACTGAACACAGTATTCGAGGTGCGGCCTCACCAGTGCCGAGTACAGGGGCACGATCACCTCCCTACTCCTGCTGGCCACACTATTCCTGACACAGGCCAGGATGCCGTTGGCCTTCTTGGCCACCTGGCCACACTGCTGGCTCATGTTCAGCCGGCTGTCAACCAGCACCCCCAGGTCCTTTTCCGCCGGGCAGCTTTCCAGCCACTCTTCCCCAAGCCTGTAGCGTTGCCTGGGGTTGTTGTGACCAAAGTGTAGGACCTGGCACTTGGCCTTTTTGAACCTCATACAGTTGGCCTCGGCCCATCGATCCAGCCTGTCCAGATCCCTCTGCAGAGCCTTCCTGCCCTCAGGCAGAACAACACTGCGGCCCAACTTGGTGTTGTCTGCAAACTTACTGAGGGAGCACTCGATCCCCTCGTCTAGATTATTGATAAAGATGTTAAACAAGACCGGCCCCAAAACTGAGCCCTGGGGAACACCGCTCATGACCGGCCGCCAACCGGATTTGACTCCATTCACCACAACTCTCTGGGCTCAGCCATCCAGCCATTTTTTTACCCAGCAAAGAGTACACCCATCCAAGCCATGAGTTTCAGCTACCTGAAGTTCCCAGGTAAAGCCCTAATGCACTGCTGGGATCAACAGAGCATGGCAAGAGGTTATTCTGGGAGCCAAACCAGTTCACTGAGACACTCTTCATTATTTTTATACTGATTAGAGCCAACTGAAGAATATAAAAGGGATTACATGGCATGGCTGCCTACAATAGCTGAGAACAAAACTAAGGAAGTCAGTTCTAGTCTCATCTTTCTCATTCAGCCTGCATTAGACAAAAGCCCCACTGTGAGCCTAGGAACCATTTAGAAAGAGAATATTCATACCTCTCTCCAGTCATAAATCATACTGCTCATTTTTAAAAGTTCTCTATAAGCCTCAGCTTGGCACCACTGTAAACCTATTTAGACTATGCAAGCTTAGACTTTGGCTCAAAATGAGCAAGCAAAAAGAAGAAACGTGTATCAAAACCTCATTCCCCACTCCCAAACTCAATTTGGTAAATAGAACCAGCCATAAATCCTGAAAATGTTCTTCACTGGTTCTTTTTTATTAAACTTTATCATCCATGCAAGTCTGGGTTATCAGCTAGACACACTAACAAAGAGGAAGAACTTTTACAGCAGCTAGAATGTGAATTAGGAACGTTATGCTTGATTTAGAGTTTGATGCAGAAGAAAGATTTTACATTTGCATTACTGGCTGGATGCTTTTTCTTTGCAGCTAGGTTGGCATTCTTCACTTCAGGAAGAAGAAAGTTACTGCCATGCTGCAGTTCCAGTCCACTAATTTGCTACTGCAAGGTGAAACCTAGATACCCACTGTTCAAGTGTATCATCCCTTTGCATCAACTGTCTCTGTCACTCCCCTTGTGAGAGTCTTTGTGGCTTCTAAGATCTCTACGATCTCTCTCTCTTTCCACCCCCTCCATGACTTTCTGGTCCATCCAGCTGTTCACTGTCTACTAAAATCTCTCTCTCCTGGGAATAAGTGAGGATAAAGATAAATATTTCATAATCTGCAGATCTCTTAAAATCCTAGAAGAAAGAGGAATGGTAGGCATGGTTTCCTTGACAGACTCTGGTCCCCCCATACAAACCAAACCCAGAAAGATTATTTGCTTTATTGAGAGAATAACCCCGATTTCAATAGAAGGCCATAAAGAAGATTCCGAGTTGTGTTAAAGATCTGGGTCCTGAAAGGATTTCTTACGTAAGAAACTCTAGGCGTAAGAACTCTAGCTGATCTAGAGGACCGTGGATGGCAGTGAAAGAGCTCTGCCATTAGTTAAAGAGTGAAGAAATATGCTGCCAGTTGTTGGTATGGCCTGTGGCCTTATCTCCATCTTAGTCCTTTTTATGAACATATTGTCACACAGACTTCTCATGGAACAATGCCACTGATGAGGGTTTGTCTTATCATCTCGCTAAAAAAATTATGTTCTTACACAGAAACTGTGATCAGAGCTATCCTGTGGAAAGTTTCATGCATGCATATGCTTCTCAGTGTAGACAATAACCACATTATCATCTACAATTATAAACACCTACCATTTTTTTTGCTGTCCAGTCTTATGACTTCTCACAAAGTTGCAGCTGAAACACAGCTTATGGTGGAATAAAGGATAGGCATATTGTACTGAGCACCATGCAGCAGCAAGGATTCTTAGCTGTTTTCAAGACTACAAACTTTTGCGGACACAGTAGAGTGAAGACACCGACAAAAGCCTAAACATTTTGCCATAATAGAAAGCCACATTTGTTTCTGGACAAACACACTTACCAAACAAATACCTTGGCTATTAGAAGAACTTATTGTATGGTGAGATGTACGGAGACTACTTCCTTTCTCTTTGCAGATTGAGATTGAGAGGACCTGACCATACTTAAACCAAGAGATTTCTGTAAGCACCTTGGCAACTCAGAGGCAAGAAGAACATTAACTATTTGAAAGCTAAAGTCAGAACATGTGAAAAACATGCAGAAAAACCAATTTAGTCCCTCCAAACAGGTCCTCCTGGAGTCCCTTGTCAACATGGCCTAAAGCACTGGTGAACTGTGACAGTTTTATAATTGTTTTCAAATACAGAACATTGTCCAGCCATTTAGGCTGAGCTCTGAGATGACTATTTGCACAATATCAATCCATTAAAGGCTAAACTTAGACGCTGCAATAAACAGCAGTTGCGGGACCAGGGTTAGGCACAGTTCATTCTATGCCTTCCTATATTCTTCAAATCTTGGGGGCAGAAAGGATCCAGTCTGGTCACTGGCATGATTCAGAGCAGCCAGATGTGCTTAAAATTAAACCCTGCTTCAGTGAGTCAGTGGCCTTTGTGGAACTGTCTCTTGTCCCACTTCCTTATTCTAAGGGACATCACCTTTGGTGATGAATAAGGGTTGATTATCTCCCCTCAATAGAGCACTTTTTTTTTTTAGGGAACCCTGTAAAATATCCAACTTTTATAGCTGCAGAGTGAAGCAGACCCAAGAGTCAGGTCCTACACATGTTATTAAAGATTCCTTTCAGGACAGGAAACCAGCTTGCTACTCCTCCATTGTTAATTCACTTTCCTGGGCGATTAAATAAGCCAAATGGCAGGTGCTGGCATGTGTAGTGGAAGTGTGTGTAGTAACAGGAAAAGTGGATGAAAGCTGCTACAATAAAGGAGAGAAGAAATTAAAAGGAGCAGCGCCATGTGGACAGGAAAGAATTAAGCAGCAGATTTAGGGTGACAGGCATGATGATGCTATAAGAAAAGAGGAAACGACATGCTGTTCAGCATACATAAATTATGCATACCCATAAAATGAGGATTGAAACAGCCTTCATTAGAATGCCTAYGAGGCAAAGCAATCCCTATGGGATATAAGGGTAACAAAGCAGGAAAAATAACTAGCAATCATTTTAAAATACTTTTCACCATTTCAAGTCAAATGATTTTGTATTTTCCAGATTTGTCACTTTTTTGAGAACTTACTTGGTATAAGGAGAGACAGGTATCTATGTATAAAACCCAGGTAACAGCTAGTTACTAAATGCATCTGATACAAAACCCATTTTGGAACCTATTTTTTATATTAGGATGCATTAGAAACGGGCTTTACTCTGCTCAGAATGCCTCTCTGATTCAGTGGAGTACAGGACCTTCTGGGTGAAAATCAGCTGTTCTGATGTGAAAATTCTGTGCGTTTTCTAAGGATATTGGTAACAGTAAGGAGAGTCTTTTCAGCCACGACTCCGGTTTCCCGGTGAAATGTGAAGACTCGTTTTTCCTCATCCCAGGGGCTGGGGGGTCGTTGGACAGAGCAGCCAAGCCCCGGGCTGGGGGCTGGGGGGCAGAGCCGGGGCATCTCACACGTGCAGGCACTACACCGAAAGCAGATAGGGAAGGCGGAAGGTGCAAGCAGCCGGGACGAAAGAGGGGGGCAGTCAGCGGCACACAGAGCCTGATTGAATCGCGCGGGCTGCCTGCGCCGCAGCCCCGCCCGGCCGCCCCCGAGGCGCCGCCGGGGGCGGGGGGGAGCGGGCACTGCGCGGAGGCCCTGCCCGGCCGACGTGACCCGCGCGGCGGCGCGGCGCCGCGGGCGGCCCCGCTACGTGCGGCCGCGGCCGCCGCTTCCTGGGGCCGCCGCACCGCCCCCCGGCCTACGTGAGCGCCGGCAGCCGCCCGGGCTGCGCCGCCGCGGGGGAGCTGTTAGCCGGCCCGAGGGGCCCCGGCCGCCAGGCGCCCGCCTCCCCGCCCGATGCCTTCGCCTCGCTTCCTGGGGCTGCCGGGAGGGAGCGACACCGGCCGCGGGTGGGGCGGCGGCGTGGGGCCGGTCCGAGGTACTCGTTAGCGGCCGTGGCACAAGCAGTCGGACCCCGCGGACGAAATCTGCCCATGATGCAAAGCTGGGATGTGCTATCCGTAGGCAAGGCGATGGGCATCAAGCAGGAAGAAATGATGGCCTGTGGAGATGAGATAATAGAACTGGGAAGAGTCCAGGTCCATACGGATGTATAATCACAGTTCATGCTATAGACTGGGGCATCGTCAATTTGGAAGCAACTGAGAAGGAAGGATCCAGGCTATGAGCTGCCACTGATGCAGCTGTGGAAAAAGGAAATGTGATCCTAGGTATTTCCAGTATGACATGGCACAGTAGAAGTGCGTTCAGGAGACCATGGCTGAGATGCTACATGCAGTTCTGGTTCAGCCAAGCGATTCTGGTCACTCACATTCAAATACAGGTGAACTGGGACTGGCATACCTGCTGAGAAGACTTAAAAGGGAGATAAAGAGAATGGACAACCTGTAAACCTTTGCAAAACAAAGACAGAGCAGATACGATCACTTTGCGCGTAAATATCTTACCCAATACCTCTTAGGTGACTTAAGCCTGAGAAAGGACAAGAACTATGTAAGCTAAAGGTGGAGTGTTTGCACAAAAGCAATCAAGGTGTAAATGGGTCACAAAAATGTTGTGGTTAGAAATCAGGAGATTTTTTTTCCTGTAGTGAGTGATAACCTGCAAGAGCCTTTCTATGGAAGTAGGAGGGGGAAGAATACTGAATACTTAGATAGCTAGAGCTCTATCAGTTCATGACAGAAATTATATATATATTTGCAGTAGCAGGGGAACTGGACTTGAGCAGGATGTTCTTTCCAATCTTCTTTTCTTAAATGGGACAGGAGTGTCTAGATACCACGGTGATAAATCATGCAAGTAAGTAAATACATAAATAGTAATGATATTTCTAATGTACTTATCCAGAGATCCCCAACGGCGATGTAAATGTGAATGCCAGATACATATCTATCACTCAGGAAAAAGCTAGGCAGGTATTACTGGCTTCATGTTGAGCTGGGAAGACTGAAGTACAGAGAGGTTGAACATCTGGCATGAGTCTGTTCCAAAGGTTTTCTTTTCAGTGACTGCAAAGCTCCGTTGGGCTGAACTAGCAGCACACAGAAGCTCTGGAGTGCAAACACCCATGTAGAAAGCTTTCCTAGAGCAACAGGTAAGAGGTCTATACCTGCCTGCTTTAAGAACTGTCCAATGCTTAAGACTGGATGAGGGCCGAGTCACAGTTTCTTGGGAGTGGCCTATGTTGTACTGTAATACAGTATTCTTTATATCCTGGGGATAATAGAAAATAATCAGAACCAGCTATATCAATTAGAGCAGCCTTGAAGTGGCTCTATGTTTCACTTGAAGACATCACAATAATGGAAGAGTTCTCCCCCTGAGTGAAAGAACAGTGTGACTGAAAAATAGGCCATGTGAATAAGTGGCAGAACTGAAAGAAAACCACAATAACCCTAAATTCTCTTCTAACCACAGTGAATGCAAGTCTTCATTTACATTCAACCAGCAGCAAAAATGAAAAAGCCTATTACTTTGCATCAGCCCTCATTCACTGGCCCATACTTCCCAGATATTTGTCCATACTCTCAGCACAAGCCTGTAAATATAGGCAGTCTAGTGAAAAAGCAGACACTTTCCTTTGCTAAACTTAGCCCAGAAAGAAAACCTGGCAAAACTCAGTGATAGGCTTTTAAGAATTTATCAAAGGAAAAGTGTTGGTCTACCTGTGTAGGCACATACCTCATAACAAAGCTCTCAGAATGCTCATCTCAGTAAGGAAAAAGATGAAGGCTGTCCCTGCTCTCACATGATTCTTTCTGTTCCACACCCCAACCCTGTGGTCTCAGGCAAAGCTAAGACACTTACAAATCTTCTCACCTAGAAACCATCACTCTCCCTTTATATCTGAGTTCTGGGTTGGAAACATTTGTAGACAGCAAATAATACATCTGTCTATAATGGGTTCTCTGTTGTCTTCACTTTTCCCTTGCAGGTTATTTTTCCATTCCTTAAATACCCAGCTTCTTCCTTTATGCATTAGAAGAGCCTAGCAGAGCCCTAGCACCTTAACTTTCTAGCACTTCTGATACCTGCAGCACTCCACTTGGTAAGCTGAGCCAGACCTCCTTCTATGATGCTGGGTAAACCTTGGGAGTTTATTCCAGTTCTTTCATTGATTTCCTACAGGGTTTGCACAAGCTGAGTTCCCTTGTCAGTTTTCCCTGCTGGAAAAATAATAGTTCAGTTTAGTCTCACGACGTATGAGTGCCTCTTGAGTCACGAAAGGCTGCCAGTCTACCAGCGAGAAAAGAATTCCCATGAAATGGCATCTGTTTACATGCAGTTTTGTTACAGGTGAGTTATTGGACAGCTTCATCTCATAATTTTTGATACTGTCTATTCATGTTTCTACAAACAAATCTCCACGCTTCAATCCTTTACCTGGGAAATCAAATGGAAGAAATGAAAAAAATGGCTTTAAGCAAACTGTTTTCTACAGCAGACATCATCATGGCTTTTCTTTGCTATCATTTTTCCTTTCTGTGAGTCATTCATCACGTTGACACAGCACATATGGCAGAAAAAATTCTGGGCTGGACTCCGTACCATTGATGTTGAGTCATTTACACCAGTGCTAGCAACCACCAAGTGAAATGGTTGCGTAAACCTCCTCCTTGGACCTTTATAAATGATGCCAAATGCAAAGCACTGGAGCTTTGTATATTGTGTACTTTCTCACATATTCTAGGCTTCACATTTTGGCACGTACAGTATAACTTCCCCATATTTCTAGGCAGTAGTCATGTTTGTATTTAGGCCTGCGTCAAACAATTCCGTAAGCTCATGTGAGGCCAAAGCTTGTCTTAAATAACCAAGAATGACAGGTAGGAAAATCCATTTATTTGGAATTTATGAATGCTGGATACGGTTATAAAATTGGTGTATCATGGAAAGGTTAAGATTATAGTGAATCAGCAATTTGCTACCACAGCTGGTATCATATAATTCCCTGAAAAAGGAAAAAAATCTAAGTGAGTCACTGACATTAATAGTCTTTCATTTAAATAGGACTGTCTTAGAAGAAATGTATGGCTGCCCTTGCACCTAGTGGTCTGTAAGAGTTGGGGGTGTGTCACAGAAAAATCCCAGCAAAAAAGAAGGAACAAAGAGCAGGAACTGGCTTTTGAGAACACAGATGTTAAGAATTCAGGGAACTCAAAGGAGCACACTTTGACTGAGGGAGGTCTTTTGACCATTGTACTGGGAGAAGGAATGGGAATTGGGAGGAGGGAGAAGGTAACTTGTTTTGGGAGAACGAGACAGATGGACTGTGGCAGACTCCCTCTTGGGAGGAAAAGGGGCAGGAGAGAAAAATATGAAGCTACGCAGATTCTCCATGTCACAAAGGAAGTAGGAGTGTGAAAAAGATGGGGCGCAGGAATACAGCTCTTAAGGAGAGATGCAAGAACTCTGAAGGTCTCCAGTGAAATCTTTCCACAGAAACTAAAAGGCATGTGTCTCCCTCATAACTAGAATTGGGTTTTTACCCAAGAAAATTGAAAAGTTTTGGTTTGTTCTTGTAATTTCAGGAGCTTGCTGTCTTCTGCCTTCAAGTTTCCCATATGTTCAGTCTCACTGTATTAAGATGACTGTTCTAAATTACCCAGTCTTGGACAACAGCCCCACTTGCAAAGTACTCTCCAAGCAGTGTAACATTAGGGATAAGCTACAGTCATCACAACGTATCTGTGAATAACCACCTACTCTGACTGCATTTCCCTACAGAAAGCAGAATAAGTGGTGGGCTGTGATAGGAACCCAGACAGCAAGGTAAAATGGTAATAGGGAAAGGAGCTTCTTCACATCAATCTCCTTTAGCTGGTGATTTCCTGGTGTGATGAGTGTGCACTGAAGCAAAACAGAGAACAGTTTAGGAGACTCTTTCTTCAGTGTTGCCATGGGGCTGGAATGACCACAGCTACACCCTTTAGCAGTGGCAGCTTCAGTTTTATCTTCACCTTGTGAAGAAAACTGAGCCCCAGTGCAGCCAGTACCAGTGACTGGGGAATGCAACTTTGCTTGCAGAGAGCAAGTAGAGTGGGCAGACGGTCCTGCTCTGGCTCTCCTGGGCAAGCCTCAGCCTCAGTGAAGACTCACCAAGCATCATCTCAGGTTTTCAGTATCGACACACCGGGGACTGGCAGGCAGCTCAGTGCCCTGTTCTCTGACTAGTGGCAACAGGAAGGAAGGAGGGGCACTACCTGAAGGAGTGGTTAGCTATGCAGTTTTTATGGACTGGCAGGACTGTACCCTCCATCAGTGGTCAGAGGGATCAAAGTAGCTCCAAGCTTTAGGGGAAAGACCATATCAGAGACTTATACAAATGTCTTGGGGGGGAGCAGACCCAAAACAACAAAAACAACAACAAAGTGGTGCAACTGTGTTGGTTATTCATTATCTCCAGACTTGGCATTAGATTTTAAGAGAAACCACGGGAACTAAGCCACCAAATAAAACTGTTCATAAATGTAAATTAAAGGACATTTAATCACAGGTGCACATTATGCTTTTTAACTGTTCAGAGAGTACAGTTTAGGTTGTATTGGTGTCTAACCATTTCTTGTGTAAGAGCAATAAGGTCCCTCGGTGTCTGAATAAATAAGGCATATTTGCCAATAATGACAGACACAAAAATTGAAGCCACAGGTTCTGAATGGTCACATAATGTCAGACATGTGAGGGCCATGTTAAACCATGATTTAAAATAGGCAATAGCTAATTTTTAAGGACCCTGTCTCTTGGTGACATTAGTCAGTCCTGAGCCATTGACTCATTCAGACTCTTGTATCTAAACAGGGAGAAGCTCAGGTGCTTTCTCTTTTCAGCTATGAAATATAAACATTTTTATGAAGGCAGAAATTGTGGTTAACATGCTACATGCTTGAAAATACCTTAATGGTCTCATGACTTAGCTGAAAGTAGCTGACAGGAAGCACAGGAAAACAGGAGCTCATCAAAAGACATGAAATACCTATCTCTACACCAAAAGTATGTTTCTCTATACAGGTTATTCAGCCATGAGGTCTCAGAAGACAAGACCAAGTAATGCCTCTTCACAAATCAGCAGAAAGTCTTAGTCTGGTAACAGGAACCTCATCTGAGAGGTGAGAAAACAGCCTGATTTAGAGAAGGGTCAAGTCGTGTCTTCCATCTCTTAGACACTATATCCTAATGCATAGGCAACAGGTGATTCTAGGATGGGAGCTTCTTCTTCTGGAGCCAATTCTATTTTGAATCAAAAAGTAAATATGGCATTGAGAAAGGCAGCAAGAGTCTGGCCTTACAGGGAGCTAAAGAGAGTGGTCTTCAAGGGTGTCTGAGACTCATGTTTGAACCTCTGGCCTTCTGAACTGAGGATGTAATCTTGAAAAAGTCTCTCTCGTAAGCCAGGTTAGTACTTTAGCTACCATGCTTAGACTTGTACCAGATCCATCTGGAACATACTTGTTCTGTCCCATTAATATTGCAATGGGGAGCTTGGTTCATCTGCACCTGCATCATCTTTAGTGGCCTGTTTTCGCTCTGACCTAGTTACGGGACCTAAAACTTTGATTGTCTAGGTCAAACTTGGATGTCTGGAAAGTCTAAGCATGCTGATCTGAAAAAAAAGAAATCTTTGCTTTCTGGAAAGTTCATGGTTTCATCTGATATGAAAAGGAGAAATACCTTCAATCTTCAGAAATTTTAATGGCATGGGAAAATGATTTCTTTACAGTTGCAGTGCTGCTGTAGAGAACTAATAGAAATGCTAAGAGAATGGTATGAATGGGAATTGTCTGGGTGTGGAAGTACTGGAAGAGACACAAGGTTGGAAAAGGACTATAGGAATGGCATGTGTTGATGGCACCTAGATTAGCAAGTCATCAGGGCCCTGGCACACATACATGTGCAACTTCTCAGAACACCCATGTTGAGAGACAAAGGACAGTAAATCCTGATTACTCACAGAGGTGGGACAAGATGGACAGACTGATCACTRTCAGCTCCAAAAGAATACAAAAAGGCATATGCAAAACCAGCACATGGTCACCAACCTGCAAAGGACACAGATGTGAGGAGGACTCAGTAGCTGATGTCCTTGTCCTCTGCATCATTGCAAGGAATCCTGGCCAGGCTGCCTGAATACATGAGTTTTGGTGCCTGTGTGCTGGACAGACTGCTTGAACACTTGCACACACGTCCCCAGTGCCTGACTGCTCAGCAGGTTGCTTGGGTGCACACATCCTGGTGCTTGTACGTGGCTGTGAGAGTGCATATGTGAATGAATGACATCTGGTTTGTTTCAGGTTTTGATTTTACAGTAAAATCACCTTCCCCTCCTATAGGGTCTGGTATTGAGATTTGCTACACTGTTAATACAGTGTTGCAAAATTTCCTACACTGAGTATTCCTGAAAATTTAAACCATATGGCTTTATGGTCTTAAGTGACCTCCTTAATTTTTGTGTGTTTGTTTGAGTTCACAAAGTGATTTATATTCAAATAGTTTAAAAGGGAAAATTAGATCATTAGTTTCATTTACAGCCACTGGTTTAGACAGCTGTTAAGCAATCCCCATGGATGATGCCGAGTACTGTAGCTATCCAATCAGATAATAAGAATGAACGTAAATTGAGTCATTGAGCCTATATGATTTTAATAAAGCAGAGAAAGATCTGTGGCCACCAAGATGCTGCAGAATACAGTTTGCTTAGCGAATAGGGAGATTTGTTGACTACAAAACAAAATTGAGGGGTGCTGTGCGCATCATTGTGGCTTAAATTAATGACAGAGACTCTCTTACTCAAACATGGATCATCAGTGTGGGTTTTTCATTGTGGACATTGGAGTGAGTGTTGAAGGCAATGCCTACCAAGTGAAAAAACAGATTTGTGATTTTTATTAGCATTGCATAGGAGATCTATATATTAGCAGGAAAACAAAGAGCCTGATCTCACTCTTGGATAAAAAGGGATGAAGTTTTACATACATATGTTTGTGTGTATATATATACACACCCATATGTATAGGCATCAACAAATATGGCTTTTACTCATTAGAGTTATGAAGATGCCAGTAAGCATTATCATGACTCAGCACATACCTCTCAGTCTGTGTTTGAGAGGATATTAGCAGGGCAATGAATAACTGATGAATTTGAACAATCTAGAATCTATGGTCTTTTTAATCCTTCATAAAATATGGTTGGTTATTACACCATCGCCACCTTCTGACCTTAAAATGAGGTTTAAAAAGAGAACTGACATACATCATCTCAGCCTTTCTATTTACACCCTGTCATAACTGCTGGATGTCAGATTTGTTAAAGTGGGTAGTACACAGGCCTCAGAACTACAATACCTGAGCTTGGATTTTGCTTATCCTACTGGCTCTTTTACTTGTCCACAGACAAGTCATCTAAACCGGAGTTTCAAAATCATCAGCCTAACACTGGTTATTGCACTGTCATTAGTGCTCACATACCCCTTTGTGACCTTTGATACAAAATCACGAGCTAAAATTCAGCTTTGCTTAGGCAGAGCTCTGACGCTCACAGAGAGCTCATTATTTGTGCTGCAGGAGAGCTTGGTGGCATTATTCAATGGCATGCTTTTGTATCAGAGAGCATATGTATTAGGCAGAGAACATGTATCAGGATAAAGATCAGAAAATCTAAAATTAGTCATCACCATTAAAGTAATTATTTTGCTGAGACTCTTTTATCAGATGCCACTGTTAATGGCACCCCTACCTGGATGGCAGGACATAACACCTTCCCATACTCTTCTAGGCAACTTCAAAAGTCTGGGAGCTAATCTGTGCCTCAGATGCTGCTGCCCTGCATCACTGCTCTTACACCAGACCAAAATGACTCAGCACCTCCTGTTGCTTTAGAACAACTAACCCAAACCTTGTGTGGAGTCCAGAGGTGGTATTTTTTTCTGCAGTTGCCTCACAGCAGCAGCCAATGGTGAAGACTGGCTGCAGTTTAAGAAAGCTAACAGGCAGGGCTCTGAGGCTTCACTCCTTAAAGTACCATGGGCTCCTTCTATAAACCCTCATCAAGTCATTTAAATGCTGTGTCCAGATCTGTTCATTTCTAAACCAGATCCTGATTCAAAGCTCATTTATCTCAAAATACTGTGAAATATCAGTATGTTTTGGATTCACTACAATTTTTTTTAAACAAAAGATAAAGTCACTTTAACTATAGACTTTGTGTATGTATGTGTGTGTGTGTGTGTGTGTGTGTGAAATGTGTATATGGGCTAAAAACTTTGAGCTTTTGTATGCAAAATTTAAAATGAAATGTTCTTTCAGCAATGTTTTGTCACTTTTATCATAACTTTCTGGCTTTCAGGAAACCTTTTTTTCCTATTTCCATTTCAGAAAGAAACTTGCATTAGAAAATATATTAAAAAAATGCAAAATAATTGGCATATTTCAACCAGCTCATCTAAGAACACTGCAGATTTCACTTGGATATTTCCTGCCTTGAAATCTGTTCTGGCATCATCACACAGAGATAAGTAATCTGCTGAGAGTACCCTCTGCTCCAAGGGCCCCTCTGGGCTATGAAGAACTGGTTTAGGAGCTCCACATTGGCTTTTCTCCCAGCTCCAGCATACAGGGAAAATCAGGAGCACAGCTAGTAGGCGCTAAACCCTGGGTAGTCTCTGCTTCACAGAACCTTAAGAGGCACAGCACAAATTACACTAGCCCTGGGGAGGCTCTGACTCACAGTAAGAGTTGTTGCGGCCCCTGCAGGACTCCAGAGTATGAATCCAAAGGTAACTTCAGATAATTTTGCTTCCCTGCCTGCAGTCATTCCCGTCCTGCCTGAAGTGCAGGAACTGAGTAACTGAGTATAAGATCCGTTATGTCCCTCTTCAGCACTAGGCTATAAAAGTCCAATTTCTTTAATTTTTTTTTCACTGTGGAAGCTGAATATACAAATCAAAACCAGTACTGCTGGCTCTTAGAGATTGTATTGTAAATCACAGCCACTAGTCATGTGATTGCATGATTACACAATAAACACTTTCTTTCCATGTTTCCAGCTTTCATAATTATGAAAACTCCAGAACAAGACTCGAAGCCCAGAATCCAGATGACAATTTAAAGAGCTCTAAGGCTCTTATTTGCTTAAAAAGAAAATTCTTATGAGTTTTATGCCAATTGTGACTTCAAAATCTGAGTCATGATTTCTGAATATTTAGGTTTAGCAAAGGTGGGGAAGGTACTGATTTTGTAGCGCTAAAAATGTTGTGGGTGCAGACCTGAACACAGTTTTGGTGCATACACTGTTCTTCGAGAAGCATCCTTCCTATGGGAGAGGAAGAAGAAACAAGTATTAGTGCAGTGGGTTTTATGGCAGCTGCCCTTTTTTTAACTAAATTTTGTGGAACGTGTTATAACAACAACAGTTCTCACTGTAAAGTTGCAACTGTTTCAGGGAGGCACTAAGTCTGAAATGCTATCTTTGTATGAGAGTTTGTCAAAGTCCATTCTTTTCTTTCATTTTAATAGATACCTTTTACAGTCAGTTTTTGCTTGGCTCCCTTCTTCTGTCCTACTACTTCTGCAGCACTGCAGAGCTTCAGGATCATAACAGAGAGGAGATTACTTCCATATGAAATAAGGTGGTTCAATAAATCATGAGTCATAGTTGACCAAAAATACCCAGTTCCCCTTCTGTGGGTACGTTCACAAATTGCACTCTCAGCACATAACTTCTAAAACTTATGTTCTTCACCTCAACTTGCTTCAAACTTCAGGGTAAGGGACATATCTTGACATCACAGAAGTGCTCATTGGGCTGTGGTTTTTGACAAAGATTAAACTGGAGAAATTCCATAAATGTTGCCAGACAGACTGTTGCTACCAAAGATACACATGGGGGTTAAAGCCATTGTTTTCTTTTTAGCTCTGTGTTATACTTTGAAACAGGTTCCGTTCTTTTCTTAGTATTAACTGTTTGATCAGATGGGCTTAAACAGTGACAATGCTGTATCAGAGGACTGGATAGTTTGGGACAATTTCAGCAGATGCTAAAGAGCCAAATAGTCAAATACTGCAGTTAAGACATATACTTTTGGAGTGAAATCTTAGAGAACAAAGCCTGAAAGAGTGAGTGCTCCATCTGCTTTCACAGTTCTCTGTGAGCACCATAAAAATGCTGTGCCGCAGAGACCATTTACACATGGAATATCTGATGTTGATAATTTTCTTTTTGCCAGGCAACTGGATCAAATAATCAGTTAATCATAAGCAGAAGTAAATCTCACATGAGTATCTAACCAGAAATTCCTGAGGACCAGAAGTACAGTCTTAGACATCAGTCGCTTCCCAGGTTTACGGCTTTCCACCTTACGTATAGATATTCACTGGATATATCATCAGCTACTATGTCCCAAGAAMCAGAGACACTCCTGGAATTGACACAGTAACAGACTGTCTTTGATTTTCCTGTATTTTTTTTTCTGGCATGTACCTTTCAAATGTAGAGTTACCTGCTACCATTTGCAAGGACAGAAATTTGGCTACTTACTTTGCTGCTTTCAATTGCTGCCAGCCACTAATTTAAGAATTAGATGAGGACAAACACCTTCTAGTAAAAAAACCTTTCTGACAAGAATGGCATTTTCCCCACACATGCTTTGTTTTGAATCCTTTTAAATGTTTCCAATATTCCAAAACCAAAAATCCTTGGACTGCAAACAGAACAAATGAAAGTTTCCAAAATAACCTTTGGAAGAAATGTGCATTTTTCTTTTCAAGAAAGTATCTCCACCTCGGTCTAAGAATACTTGCAACAGCTTTTGAAATTCCAGGATCACTTCCTTCCTCTCATGACAAAGCATGGAGCAGGGAGTATGTGGGACACCATCTGCCACATAGTTAATATTTCTTTTCCAGTGACTAAAGAATGTAGGGCTGAAGCGTCCTGTGTTGCCTAAAAAAAAGGAGCTGATAATTACTTCGAGCACTGCCCGACTGAGGAAATCCTGGTCCTTGACAAAGAGCACTTACATAATCCTCTTGGTACCACCTCAGTTCTTTGTGGGCCCTAGTCCTTGACCTTTGGTCATCCCTTCAGCAACTTCAGCTCTGTTCTCTTCCTCACTGGTTGACTCCAGTGAAGTTCATCTGTGAGGCCTATAAAGCATGGATTTCATGCAATGAATGCATCTGCCAGCACGTTTCCCTGTCAGGGAGAAAATCTGCTTACACACAAGTGAAGTCATCTGCCTTTTGTGAAGTTCAACTGCAAACTCCAGTTTGCAGTTTGTCTATTGAAGTTACGCAAGTTGCTAACATGGCCTTGATGTGTTGCTCTGTGATATTTACCTTGCTCGTAATGTTCTTTCAAGTCAGAATGGGGAACAGTGCAAACACGGCAGCAAAAGGAAATAATGTGAAGAAAACTGTCTGGGTTTTTGAAGGAACCCACTGCAGTATTAGGGAAACACTGGGAGGATAATGACTTTTCTGTCCTTTGGTGTGATTAAGCACATAAACACTCTGGGTTTAAGCGCACATTGGTAACTCAGATGTTCTGGTATTCGAAGCTGTAGGATATATGTCAGTTTAAATCCAGATAGCCAGGGATTAGTATCAAGATTTATTTTAATGCAGAAGCCACACAGGATTAAAGGAAATACTTGCTTTTCTTCTCATACAGAGAGGGTGAAAATAACTCCTGGAGAGCACAAGATTTATGCATCATTTAAGTCCTGTTCTGATGCTGCTAAGTAGAGCATTGTGATGTCTCTTTGCATAAAGGTGACCTTAACTCGGCGGGAGTACCCCAAGGTGTTTATCTGGCCATTGTGAAGACCTGTAAGAGAACTGAAAGTGTTTCTAAGGGCAGATTTTAGAAATCAGCAAGAACCTGATTAAATTCTCCAATAATTCTCCAAGGGTTTTTGGCAAAACCCTAAATCCAAATATTTTATTTAAATATTTCTTGAACTCTGGTACTGTGTTTCATAAAAGGTATTTGTGTTATTTAAATGTCTTCTACATGACTATTTATAAATCTTGTTTCTAATCTAACCCTTTTAATCAAGTTCTCTCTATTTTATATTAAACCTCTACATTGGGATTATACACTTCATTGCTGATTTATATCCTAAATCACTGGCTTTCTACAGTCCTCCAGAATATGACCCAGACTGCAGGAGACTGGGAGTCTGCACACCAGCAGATGTACAGCAGTCTTCACTGGACACACACAGGTTAAAATCCCAGTAAGGTCAATAGCGCTGTTCCCCTGTTGTTATTAGCGAAACAAAATCTCTGTCTCAAAGAGTTTAAATTCAGCTATATCAATTATGGTCCTCTAGTCTGACTTCTTCCAAAGGACTAACCAAATAAATTAACCTAGGAATTCCGATTTAAAGTCCATAGCTCTCCTTTGAAAAGTAGTCAAACTTCTAGGAAGGCATCCTCTCTTTTCATAGAGACTACAAACAACAGGGAATTCAGTACACCCAATACCCAACTATCCTTCACTGTTAAAAACATGCAGCTACAGCCTGAACTGTAGCAAGATTTTCAGATACCCATAACAGACTAGATGCCTCACTTCTAATTTTTTGGAGTCTTCCTCCCTGCCTTACCATGGGGTTTATTGCCAGTCTATCACCTACAGAAAGGCAGGTTCCTCTTATTTTTTTTTAGCCATTAGGGAAATTTTATTTTGACCAGCAATCATGACACTGAATGAAGGCCCAGAATCTAGAAACTCTGGATGGCTGTGTCTCCTGGGACTCTGTGGGAGCAGAAGGAGTACATCCATGGCTATGAATGGCAATGCCTGGCATTCAACCTGCCTTTCCAGTAACCACTGCCCTCTGCTTCTGTGGGTCCAGAAAACCCAGGGTCTGTAGGGAAGCAAGCAGGAAGGAAGACACCATGCATATTCAATCCTCAACCTTTTGTATCAGCACAGAAAACAGTCACAGACTAGTTGCTAAGAGAGACAAGAAAGCAGGATCAGTGCATTGCTATGGGCCTGAGGGACAGATAAATGCCACAGCTAAATATTCATTTAGGAGTTTTAATGATTTAGCTAAAAATATGGCATCACACTGCTTTAGTTCAACCAGCGCAGCTGTATGTGTATGTGCRTACTCTGTACCAGTCTGGGGGAAACTTCACCAGGATAAGCAAGGTTTAAAGGGACACACAGTTAAACTGGTGCAACATCATCCTTCTAATGAAATTTATGTATTTCCTTTGTGTAATGAACTGGCTTTGAGACCCCACTGCCTTGTCTGCATCATCATTTACACCTACAAGAAAAGGGTACCTTACCAAATCAGCAGAGGGGATACTTCTTATCAGATCAAAAGTTCCCAAGGCAACTCTGCAAAATCAAGGCTAATCTACTAATGCCTTAATGCCTTTCCTGGTAGGTTTCTTATTTTTAAAGCAATCCAGGAAACGGCAGGCACTATAGGTCAGTATGATTGATCTCCACAAGCCTCTGAGTATGGGGATAATTGCTTATTTGACATGTTTCTGTTTCCATCCAGGTTTCTTAGCTAAGCAAATTCCTTTGTGTAAATAATCTCATCAAATGACACAGGGCCAAATACTGTCCAGCCTGTACTCTGTATGCAAGGTGCCAGCAGTTCTAGGACACTGTATCTGTGGATCCCAGTGAAATGAAATCCTGTCCAAAAGTCCACATGACTACTACCATCTGACTAAGCACAGTGAAGGTCCTTGCTGCTTCCTCCAGTATAACAGCACTGGAGTGACTCTGGGAGGCTGAGGTACTCTGGTATCCTGCCTACCAGAACAGTTGACTCCCACCCAGCTCAGTAAGCTACAGCCCTCAAAGACCGTCAGCCTGAAAGAGAGCACTCAGAGGATGCAGTATTTCATGGATTCACCCCTGAAACATGGCAGGTATCGGGTTCCAGCTGTGACACACACGTATAATGTGCAGGCTCTGCAATTGCTCTGCGGTTCACTGTTAGGAGAAGTGTCAAGCTATGGAAAACAGAAGGCAGGAGGGGGTGAAAATGGATTGAAGGTCTATTTCCTTCCTTCTGCCAGATCCCCTGCCAAACATACTATGCCAAAAAGGTCTAATTCCTTTTCTTTGCTCCTTCAAGATCTCCCATCTGTGGCACAGGCTGCATGGAGGACTATGTGCTCCACAGATAGCTAACTAGCTGTGAAAAAGCAGAGATCATATTTATCTAAGAACTCCCCTTCCCGAGTAGCCCCAATGGCCTGTCCACAATGGAGTGAAAATTCTTGTCTTGCTGTCTCTCTTTATCCTCAGGAACAGGGAGTCCAGCACACCTGTATGTTTTGAGGTAAACAGAGGCCACAATGCCACTCACAGACACATGAGAGGAGCTAGGATCTGTCACATCCATTTGGTTGTCAACTATATTCTGATACCTAAGGGAAACATTATCCCTTGCCTTGTAAGAATAAGCTTATTTGCTCAAGCTTTTTATATGAGGGATGACTCTAATGCTGTCTGCTTTGGTTGTTCTGCAAGGCAGGAAATCTGCAGTCTCTCACTGAAATTATAGCAAGTCCCATATTTGCTGTGTATATGTTATGTAAGCGTTACTATTCTGGGCTGTGCTAAATTTAAAAAGAGAAATCTATCAGGGACTCCTACCAGCAACTTGGGCATTGAAATGTTCAGGAGGATCTCCTGCTTTGATTAGGCAGATTGTGAGCAGAAAAGCAGAGTCTAGAAGCTTAATTTAATTCCCAGTTCAAGTCAAAAGAGAAAATTGTAAAGCCCTAGACAAATTGTCAATGATACTGTCATTTAATCTTCTCCCAAAATAAAATTTCAGTTACAGTGACACATAACATTTATAAGTGGGCATATCCTGAGGCCCTTCACCAGTAAATTAAGTTTCTCACCTAGAATGGCTGGGGGGGTCTGCTGTGTAAGTGATATAAAACCATGGATGGTATACGCTCAAGCCATGTAGGCTTACTGGAAACTTGTAAAAATAAGCTATATTCATGGCTTAGGTGGGGCTGACACAGAGACCTTGTACTGCTTTACCTCCTAAAAGTGATTTTAAACTACTTTTAAGTGGTTAAAAGTGTCAAGTGAATGCAACAGAATATGTGTTAGATTGATTGATGCTTTCACCCTAACAGCATTTTACTAATTAACAACAATAATTTGGTAACTACTTAATTTACCAGTACTAAGAAAATTAAGCTAAACATTAAGAGCTAGATTTTCAAATGTTTACAGGCACCTAAATGTACAGCATAAACCTCTAGAAACCTAGATGTTTTGATCGATGTTCCTAACACTGTGAATAGAGACTGTCTCTGAAAACTTTTCATTCAATGATACAGGACAGCGGATTGCAAAAAGGCCTAAAGAACACTTTTTAAGATAGCTTTAGCGAGAAGGCAGATAAAGTGAGACTCCCAAGGGATGATGCTGTGACAAACAGGTCAATACTGGGAACCGTGACTGATCCCACTTTGCTATCTACCCTACTCCAGGCCAATCTCATTCAGTTCAAATCCAGCTCCAAAGGCTATGTAAGCCCTCAGAAGGTGTGGGAGCTTTCTCTCCAGTGTTACCTGAGCTGCTCTGGGCCTGCTGTCTGTCGAGCCTGGCAGAGGGGGAGGCCTGTTCACAACAGGGGGTAAATCAGCTTTCTTCACCAGCCTCAGGGTGACACTGCCAACCACCACCACCACCATTTGAGGAATGATGGTGCTGGTCAACAGATTATTTTTCCCAAACGCTTGCAATTCACCATTTTACCAGAAAACACATCATCACAGGCCGGGTTCTAGGTGAAAAAAGGTGCCTGAGGATTTTAAATCTTGGTGAAATGCTGGCGCTATATTTTCAGCCACGTGCACTTAGAAGGACTTAGGTGTAGGCTCAGTCCGAACAGGAGTAATGTGTATTTATCACCACAATATTTTACCTGTTCAGCAACCAGTGTGTTGTAGTGTGAGAAGCAGTCCTTTGCTGCTGATGTAGTTTCCACTGGGAACGTGCCTTCCAATATGCTGGGAAGGAGCTGGAGCTCGTTTGAGACACCCGAAAATCCCCACACCAAGGTGGCAGCTCTCCACACAGCTGCGGCTCTCCACCTGGGCACCCACCCAGCACAGGGAGGCATCGCAGGGGTGCTGCTGAAGCTGTTAGCTGCTCGCTTGTTGCGCTGGGAAGCAGGCGGCCCTACAACACTTTGAAATGCTTTTATTTCCCTCCATAACAAGAATGGCAACGGCTTCASCAGCCGGCCCCTTCTCCAGGGGCTGGCGGGGCCGCAGCCCTCCCGCCTTTCCCCTGAGGCACCAGCCCTCAGGGACCACAAGATGGCGTCATGCCGGGCATGCGGCTCCCAACATGGCCGCCGCGCCAGAGGCACATCGCGGGCGGTGGGAGTTGGGCTAACCCCTGCAATATTGCTGAGCGTGCGCCTTTCTCTACGGGCAGGCTTCTCCTCTGCCTCGAAAGGCCTCCTGACTGAAAGTGCTGGCTGAAAGCATCCCGGGACCTCGGATGTGAAAGCTTGGGCCTTTGGCAGGGGTGGGCRAGGACAGGCAGTGCTGCGGCCATGGTGAGGGCTGCCTGGGCCCCGCTGCAGGGACAGCTGCCCGGGTGCTCAGGGGCGCACATGTTTAGTGACTGCAGCAGCTTTTCAGGTCCCTAGAAAAGCTCGAGGCCAAACGCAGGCTCCCACCTGCCCTTGCGCCCAATGCCTCTCAGCAGCACCTGTCAGTTGCGTACCCGACACAGAAAATGGCAAGAAACGAGCTGGTTTTCTGCCCTAGAAGCTTCGGAAGGGGAAAACAAACAAACCCAAAATACTCCGGTGATCTGCAGCTCTGCAGAGCCTGAATCCCTGGAGGTGGTCTCAAGTACCATGGAGGAGAAGCACTGTGCTTGTTGGGGTGCAGGCTCAGTCACCCAAGCACACATCAAAGGACTAAAAGACCCTTGCTTATGGTCAAGCAATAATATCTAACACACACTCACAGAGCTCTTCTTGTCACCAAATTTTCAGTTTTCATTTTCTTCCATTTAAGAAACTGAATAATCATATGAAGGTCTTCAGCAAAGTCATGTAACAGCTCAGCCACAAAGCAGGACACAAGCAGCAGGCCACCAAGCTGCTGGCTCTTTCGGGAACGCTCATGCTTCATCTGGGATAATCAAAATAATGGTTACCACATSTAGTAAGAGCTTTTCAAGCAAAAGCCTTCCTGGAGCTGAAACCCAAACATGACTGAAACCCTGTTTATCAAAAGCAGAGAAATCCCATCCTGTTCTGATATGCTGTCAACATTAATGAGGCTAACTGGGATATTACCTCTCCAAAGCATTACCACTGCAACTGGTAGATTAGAATAACTGCCATGTTTCAATCCAAAGAGAAGATAAAAACAACATCAGGCAAAAGAAAAGAAGGTTTAGAGAAGAGTAGTTGTATGGAAAATTCTTAATTTTTACCTTCTGAACAACACTGAAGCTGTATTGAAAAATTTCGGGTCTGTAGTCTACGAATGCCTGCAAATTGCAGATGTATTAGTGAGAAAACTCTAAAAAATACAAAAATCTCAGCACTTTTAGAACACTTTCCATTCAGATAACTCAGCAAGTAACCGCTATTGTAATTTCATGCAAGGCATAACTTGCCATAAGGGTCAATGCCAAAGCTGGGATTTTAATTTAGAACTTTTAACTCTCAGCCAGCCTCAGCTTTGGTCCCCGTGTAACAGTGCTGTGATAGAAAATTATCCCCATGGGGCCAATTGCACCTTTGGAAATTTCCAAGGTGGGGTTCCCTTTCATGCTGAAGTGGAGTTCGGCTATCGAGAGAGCATCATCCCGTGTCTTCCTCCCAGAACCCTCCTGGGACTTGCATGATCCAAAATCAAAGCAAAAAGGAGTGGACAGGCTTAGGAGGACACTCAGTACCCCTGGAAAATCTCCTGAAAATTAAATACTATTCCAGGCTGATTCATCCTCCTGCGAAATCACCCTGCCCGAGCATCTGGAGTGGCTTCTGGGGCAGTGGCAGGGCAGACGTGATCTCCTCATTGCTGCAGCATCCTCCCACTGATCCCTGGAGGACATCTGAGCTTGCAGCAGCCCCGTTGTCTGCAGGGTAGTCCTGTGAACGGATCATGGAGGCATTTCTTCCCTCTACTGCCCCTCCTGCAGATTTTTCCTTGGGAAGAGATGATCTAAGCCCATGTGACTTGGGATTCAGTATTTTTACCCTAATAGCAACTGTAGTATGCTTCCCAAGTGGAAAAAAAGAGTTTTGCTTCACTGCCACTGTTGAACAGCTGCTTACTAGCCTGTACAAAGTATATCTCTGTGTCCAAATTCAGGCTTCTCCTTTAAGTAACTTACAAACTCGCCTTCTGTAAATGCCTTCTGCTTATTTAAGTGCCAGCACTGCCCTCATCACTGGGGGAGGAGGGGAGAAAGCTGAAATATGAGGTCATGTTCTAGTCACGTGGCTGCTGCAGCATCTGTCAACTGTGATACAATTACTAAGCCATAACTGTGCATTTATGACATTCAAACCTGCTCAGCAAAGCCCCTCCTCCGCCTCTGGTGCCTTTGCCCTTTCTGTACTTAGGGATCATCTTAAAAGTTGTCTAAGCAAACCCGTACCGTGAATCACAAAGCATACATTTTGGCAGTCGTCTGCTATACCGAATATGGCCATGTACCACGAAAATCACATTCTGATTGAATCCTTTCCCTGTAAAAAGCTTCAGGGCAGTCTCTTGGGTGGGACTGTTTGGAGTGGCAAATTTAACCTCTGTGTTTCAGGAGAGCTCTGAACGTGCTAGGCTGAGCAGGAGTGAACACAGTCTCCTGCCTAGAGGAGCTGGAGTTGGAAACTCTTTTTCCAAACTATCTGACTGCATGATTCTCACCTCAGTTGCCGAGTGGCTGCATAGGATATGCAATCACTGGATAAATTAGTATTTTTTTTTAGTGACTGTTTTATGGCTACAAGAATAGCCAGATCTGTTGTGGGTTATGTCAGGAGGTGCAGCAGCACACCAGTGTTCTCGATCTCTCTGTAGCCTGCCTTCTGTATTGCAGATTCAGAAGCATTGCAAGCACAGTCTGGACAGGGTCCCATTGTTTATGAGTTTTCATTTTTATTTGGTCAGCCATGGCAGAGAAGAATGGGTACTGACTAGGTAAACCCCCAATTATTAGAACCATATATATATTTCGTTGCATGAGATCCAGCAATATCCTATTGGTTGCAAGTAGTAAATTCGCCAGAACTGTACAAGTCCGTGTAGATGAGCCCCTGTATGACACAGATTAATCACTATACAAAACATATTAGCCAAACGCAGAATTTTTAGGAAAAAAAGAACATCCATGCCATACCAAAGTTCATCTAGCTCAACACCTTATCATCAACAGGAATCGAGGTCGATGCTCAGGGAATTTTTCTCTCTGAAGAGTGTCTCTTCTCCTAGAACATTGTGGCACCTTTTGGCAAAGTTGAACAGTTTCCTGAGTCAGAGGTTGCATTTAGATCATCACATTTAATAGCCAAGGATGGAATCATCCTCCACAAATCTTTCCAATCTTTTTAAAGCTCATTTATCTATCTTTGCTGCCACAACAACTGATGGCTATGAGTCCCACAACAGTATTAACCACTGTGTTAAAGCAATTGTTTTCTGTTTGTTTAAAACCTGCTGCCTGGCAATTTCCTTACATTTCAGTTCACATCAGTTCACATTTATCTCATATATTAAGCACCATAAAACTATTAGTCACATTTGATGAGTTATAAGCTGACGCATATACATGACTCTCTCCCCACTCAGCAGAGAGTAAGAGMGAAAAGTAAGCAAGCTATTCAACTGGTGGGAAGAAGGACTAGGATCTTTGCTAGCAGCATTTGGGCTGTCTCTGACGCTGGTACTGGTGATGTGGGAGATGAGCTGTACTCTGTAGCTACCCCACAATACCAATCACATACCCACAAAGGACAGAAGAAATCCAGTAAAGGGGGAATGACAGAAGAAATCTGGTAAAGGAGGAACGCAGAATCACTAAAGCTCTTCTAGCTGTTGATTGGAAAGGGTGAACAAAGGAGAAAAAAAAGAATCGCCAACAATTCCATCTCAAAGCTCTGAATTCCTTCTGCTTCTGCGGTCCCATTGGAAAGAAACTAAGGACACTCAGCTCTCAGCTCCTTCCCATATTCTTTAGCTTGAAGGAGGATGCTTACCCAGGTGGCAGTGAGCTGAGGGTTAGGGTGGACTAAAGGTCATAGTAGATGATCACACTAAAGTGTCCAGAGGATGTGTTGGCCAATTTCAGGATGGAAATTGCAATTGCTGGAAATTTGTGATCCCTGAATAATTTTTACAGAGGCTAAAAAATTGGCAGAGGCTAATTGATTAAGATAATATATAAGGGAGAGGTTTCTGTGAATACTAGCAAGGGAGAAGTTGAAAGGGCCTTGAATACAATTTATTAGAAAAATCCTTAGTGACTAACACAGCTCTGATACAAGTATCAATAGCACCAGGAATGAGACCATCTTTTACATAGCCAAATTTGAATCAGATAAAGCCTCGTCCAATGCTTTAGTGTTTTAATTAGAATGTGTGGTATCAATGTAATGTTTGCAACCAACAGGGGACAGGTATTATATCACATCCCTTGGCAGAAAATGAGTTTGTATGTCTGCAGGCATTTGGTATRCAAGAGAATTCAAGAAAAAAAGAACAGCAGAAAACAAGGAAGGATTTCATATTCACTCCTAGGTATAGATGTCTACTAGGTGACGTGTAAAATGTAGCATGGAAGCTGAAGTCATCCCTGCAGTACTTAATGAATTAAGAAGTGGTGTGAGGCCCATCTTCTTCTCACTTTGGACTGTAAGCGCAATGCAGGCTGCCGGCTGTGAGTTCTGGTTGCATCAGCTGTAACAGTTTGGTGTGCACTTTTCTGTCCTCTGCTTTTCTCCTTGTTGCTTCTGACTCTTCTCTTGCATTCTGCATCCCTGCAGCAGCTGGGTTATTCTCAGACTGAAATCTCCTTGAAGAAGGGAACATCTTACTGAAAGCCATAATACAGTCGAGCCTCCAACTGCAGCAAGGTCTCCAGGAGTTGTATTACTATGAATGCCTTCATTTGTATATGTCTTCTTTTGCATTTGATAAATAAGCTGTGCAATGAGAGAGATTTCCAGATGCAAGAAATTCTCTGAGATCTTCTTTAATAGAAAAAGCATTTGATGCTTGAAAGAGCATAGTAACAAGTTGGCACTGCATCTAAGCCATTTATAACAGTTTAATTCACACCCTCTCTCCAAATGTAAATTAATCCAGATTGGGAAATGTTGGAAATCTGAAGCAATGTATGTAATTTGGTACTAGTCTAGGGGTGGGGAGGGAAGAATAAAAGAAAATAACCTGCTCAAACCCTTATACGATCATTAAACCAAATTTTAAGCTTGCTAGTCTTGAGGCTAATAGTGCTGCTAACCCCAACAATCAGAAGCTGAGGGTCAGACCCCAAACTTCCATACCCAGACCTGCTGAAAATTCCTCTACTGTTTGAAACTTTACAGTTCACCTTTCCACCTTTTCTTCACAATCAGGAGAGCAAAAATTTTAATGAAAGCAAACTAGGTTAGGACTTATGAAATTATGACTCCAGAGCACAGATTTTGAGGAAAAATAAATCCCTCTAGGTTCTTATTGAAAACAACATGGTAGAAAGATATGATTCGTGCAAAAAAGAGCTTGCTATGCATGTATAGGAAAAACACACACATACAGACTGAGTCACGTTTAGAAATCCATTGTTCCATTTGCACGGATATTCTGTAACACAGTTGCACTTTTTTTTAAACAAAATTTTCCCTTCTAATGATGGGTCTTTAAAAACCAGGCCACTTCCCATTAAAATGTTCCTGGGCATACCCTAGCAGAGCACAAAGGCTGGCGTCCTGCAGTCAGTCAGACAGGTGGCAGGGCACTTGCATAAAAGCTGCCATTAGGATAAGCACTCCTCTTCTGGTTCTGCTAGTGCTTTTTGCACTTAACTCTTTTCCATCCTCTTTTGAAAGGATGAGTGGATCAGGCCACTAACCTGGGAGCTGTCTGGGGGGTCAGTCCATGTTTGTGTAGGTGATGCAAATGAGATTGAAGGTGTTTTGGTTGCTGCAGATTACCATTTGAGACATGCACGACGTGGCAAACAGGACTGATTCACCAAGGCTACAAGAGAAGTAAATTAATGAAGATAGCAATAATTTTGCAGTCCTTGTGTTAATGCAGCACAACTGCATGCAAACACACAAAACGGACTTCCAAGTAACTATGCTACATCCAGCTCTACTGCCAGGAAAGGACTTGAGGCTTTTAACTCGATCGAAGTTGTCTATGATTTTGGAATACTCGTAAGGTCATTCATAATTATGCAGTGTTACTATCTTAGGGGGAAGGTGGCCTATATTACTTTTCTCTGGTGTCTCTACTATATGCACTGTTATTTCTGCAAATGCTTATGTCCCTAAGTTCCTGTCTGTCTCTCTGGGTTTCTCGTAGTCAGTAAGATGCTAGAGATGCACACACAGGAAGCAGCAACTTCTTTATCTTTTCCAGCTAGAGGACAACACAAAGAGTGCAGTTCCCTGTCTGAAAACATTAAGTAGAATTTTCTACTGGCTTTTCAGATAACCTGAAGCAGGATGACCAGTAAGGGAACTGGGATTTTTCTGAAGCCAACAGACAAATCTAGAACAACTCATCAAGCTTGAAATTAAAAAGATTTACAACCATTACTCCCAGCATTTTGGTAGTCATTCTAGTGAACAAATGATCATATTACTTATTTCTGGGAGAGGAAGGGGGCGCAAATTGGAACATGTGAGAAGATGTCCAGTTTCATTTAAGAATTTGTGAATTCAAACACAAGCCCATTTTGACTTGGGAAGAAACAGCTCTCTGAAAATATTTTGCCTGGTTCCAATCATGCTTAATCACTGGTTGCCACAGAAATCTTCCTCAGGGGGAGTGCTGGAGTTGTCTGTGCCTGAAATCCTTTTGTTCCTCTCTTGCACTGCTCAACAGCACAAAGGCCACGTAAAATTTATTTCTAAAGCAAGATCTGCTTTGTTTGGATTCATCCACTGACCAAATTCAGACATCACAGAAGCTGATGCAACTGGGCTGACTCATGCCACCACTGAATTTTTTTTCGAAGTCTATTATTATAAGGTAAAGTCTACATCAGCTTTATCTCCTTGAGCTCTTGTTATTGCCCAGCATCAACTGTCACTTTCTGATGATGGTTTAATGGGTGGAAGGAGCAGTGAATTTGGTAGCAGTGCACTCATGCATATTCATAAATATGTGAACTGCTGAGGTGTTTTGTCATTCCTAAATTGGCATGATAACACCAGTTTTCCAGTGGAAAATGTTTCTTCATGTTATTCTTTAAAAATTTCATTTTAAATGCTTAAATTGATCTTTAAAACATTTTTTCTTTGTCCTCATCACCACAGCTTTTTCCAGCCATCCTGGGAGGAGGTTTTTCAAGTTAYGGAAATGGAAGATCAAGAAGGTTGCAGCCACCTTTAGGAGACAGCTGTGGTATGTAGTTTACGTCACAAGATGGAGGGGGCGAGAGGTGTGCATCCCCTGTTTCCACTGACACCAGTGATCCTTCACCCCTATTATCCTGTCAACATTACTGACGTGCCACAGCATTTCCATCCTATTTTAGAGATGTAGAACTGAAAAATTAAGTGATGAGTTCATGGCTGAGTTTTGACAGACCTTGGTCTAAAGGGTTAGATTACCTGTAGTCCTAGGTTAAAACTTCAGTTTCACTCTATCTTTCATCCATATGCAGCTGGGATCAGAGTTTTAAAAGGTGGTCATGTGCCACACAAAGAGCCCACTCAGGTACTTCTGAAAATCCAGCTGTAAAATGTGACAGTGAGATCCATTGAGTATTTTGGGATAATTATCCTTTTCTTTTCTTCCCGCCGCCCCCCCTCCCCACCGCCGGAGAGATAGGAGCTGAGCTCTGTTGAAAACTGGTGCAGTGTTTGCAGCTTCAAACAGTTATACATACATTTTTAAAAGCTAGTTTCTCTCTATATACATGCTAAAGAAGCCTGTTCATCCTTAGCTCAGTGTTTTCTGACTGCCACTAAAAACAGAACCCATGAAAGCAATAAAGAAAATAGCAAAATGGTGGTGAACCCCACCACCGGTATAAAAGACCCAGTCAGCAGGGAAATGTTCAAAACCAAACCACCACCCCGCACAGAGCAAAAACACCCCCAGCCTACCATTCCCTCATGCAGCTGGTCCTTACTAGAAACTTCAGGACTCCAGTAGCTTCAGATTTTTTTTTTCTCATCCTGAATCACAGACCAACACATTGCAAAGACGCTCTCTCTCAAGCCATATTTTGAGGATCAAGGAAAGAGTGAATTTCAGGTCCTTAAAGCATCTTTCCTTCTTACTGACTGAAAACCCCTTAATTAATGCAGAGTTAGGATTTCCTGGCAGTAGCTGGAGCCCTTATAAAATATCAGCTTCAGCAAAATTCAGACTTTTGGAAGCCAGGAAATACAGAGTTTAGGTCAACATTCAGGCAACCTTTATTTTTCCCTCCTGGGAGCTGGCAACAGGAATAGGGAACTGGCAGTATTTGCTGAGTTGAGCATTTCTGTGTCAAATGGTAGCAGACTCGGTAAACTGTGATAATAGGAAAGGTGGGAGACCATCCCTCTCAGATGGGGCTGCAGCCCCCTCACTTCTGTGTGTGGGATCAAAAGACCAACATATATGTACCCCGAGATAGCTCTTTCCATGACTGAGTTCTGTACGTGGAGTCAGCACTGGGAGGCAGAGACGTTTTAGCCACTGGCACTTGGGCAAAGCAAAGTAGGGAAAATATTCTGTGGGCTTAATAACATACATATGACCAAATACTGTTATCTGGTGAGTAGCGGGAAAGATCAAATTTAATTATTATGGAATTGTTTCTAGGAAATTGGGTCAGCATGCATGTAAAGGAAGTGTCACTGCAAATACAGCCCCTTTTTCCAAAGAGACAGTGTGCCTGGGCTATAGTAGTTACATACGATGTTCTCAGAAAGATGCTCACTGCAAAGGTGAATTATTTCTTTTACAGATATACTGAGGCATTGCTATAAAGGTTAGAGTTAATACTGCTTTATTACCCTCTGTATTTCCTGGTTTCTCAGAGGTTTGAATTATGCTGAGCTTGACTTCATGGAAGCACGTGAGCAACCTTAACCATATGTTAGCAAATCTTTTCAGCGAAGTAATGTTCTTAATAGGGACATATTTTTTGTAGATCTTAGAGGTTATTTAGGTGCTTGTAGTTACTATTGCAACAACAGCACTACTGAAATGAAGTAAAGGGAGCCCTGTGACTCTGAATCCCTATTCTCTCCATTGTTATATGGAACGGGATTGTCACCACTCACTGAAATATTTGGAGGATGAAGATATCGACAGTGTGATGAGAGAATCCTCAGAAATTACGGTTCCATGTTGATTACAATAAACATCTAACATGAAAATGGTGGGTCTCTCCTCTTCTCCCCCCTCTCCATTTCCTATCAGGATATACATAACCCTGCCTGAGAAAATTTCCAGCACGCTCTTCTCTTCCAGCTCTGTTAAGCCATTACCATTTTAGAAGCTGTTAGCACTTAAAGAGTTTCTCTTTGCTCTCTGATACTCTGCTGCTGCAGGCATGTTTCATAGCAAGCTGCTTACAGCCCCATGCTCCCCTGCATATGCTAGGTTCCCCAAGTCTGGATTTCTGTCCTCAGGTCTGTTTTTGAATCCCCTCCACCATTCTCCACATGCCAAATTACATGACAAGTTGTTGAAGAGGACAGCTGAGGAAGGACTTGTCCTTTCCCTCCTAGTGCAGGGGGGTTCAGGTCCTAGAGCAGGACTGAGTGGGGGGACTGCAGGGTTCCCCGCCTTCCCATTCACTTCTCTCGTTCTCTGCCATCCACCCCCATCTCCCAATATCCCATCCATCACCATTCTTTACCTCCGCATGACACTAGAGTTTACAAAGCACTTCATTAGGAAGCTGATAACTGGCATGGGTTAAAATATGRCTACAATATGAAACATCCTCAAGTCAAGGAAGATGTTTGTTTCAGCACTGGGCTTTAAAATTGAATCTTACTGGTGTACAGAAGATTAACTAGTTCTGGGGCTTACCTCTGTCTACCAAGCAGATCAAGAATCAGCTTCAAAGAAGCTGATGAAAGAAATCCAGACTTCGTGAAAAGTCAAACCCAAATCCAGACTTCATCAAAGGCTGGGGAAGATCCAGAGGTCAGCTTTAGGCACAGGTTCATTTGTAATAAGTGGAATTTAAAAAGGTATTTTTTAATGTATAAATGTTTAGAGCTGGAGGATTTATTGGTTGGTTAGTTGTTTTTTTCACGGAGGGAAATATTACCAGATTTACCAGAATTGATCAATAATAAATACTGGTAAGAACCAAGGGAAACAATTTGCATTGGAATTAGTACAGCTCAGTAAAAATGAGATTTGGAACACATAGGCCTTGCAATGATGGCATCTATCCTAGTAAATTAAACAAAGCCAGGGTATAGTCTTGAATGCTAAGACTCAGTTGGCAGCACTGCAACATCCCTAGAACATTTTTGGGGGTAGTTTGGGGTGGAGCAACACCAGGATTCTCCCAGGAAACTCACCAACGCCACACAGAAGTCAGCTTTGACAAGGCACCATTCCCAACAGAGCACAAGACATCTGTGTCGTGGACATGGCCAGATTGTGCCTGCTGGTCCCAGAGTCACGGAATAGGCTCAGGCACAATTTAGTTTAGTTGAAGGGTTATAGCTTGTGGCCTTTTTGGCTCCTCAAAGATTGTTTTCATTTAGCTAAAATGAGAGATTGTTAAAGCTTTAATTTTGCCCTCCAGGAGCCACATCTGGGATAATCACAGGCACAAGCAGCAAAATGAGACACAACAGGGCAGCGATCCTGGTGCCCTCTGGAAGCCTAGTGCACAGCCAAGTACCGAACAGGAAACCTGTTATCTCACGGATTCATCGTCCCATGCCCTTACCTTCCAGTAAGGCCAGTAGAACTGGCGGATGATTTGTAATGTACAAAACRATGCTCAATTTTAGCTTTCCAGAACTAGACGTTTCAGGGGATTGGTTTCGTTCCAAAATACATGGTGCCAGGAAAGAGTCAGTATTCCCTATGCAAATCCTGCCCCGTTCCTGTAACAAGAATACCTCTTCTGGTCTCTGGTGTTGAGCCAAGGTTCAAGATCTTATTTCATTCTCCTTTTTGGTACACTGTGGTACATAATAGCCACGCCAGACTATACAGTCTTCAGCACTGGAATGAGTCAGAGGTGTATATTTCTTAGCAACCACGAAAGGGATGTTCTGATACTATGGTGATGTATGCAGCCATATAAGTGGCACCGACAGAGGATGTTAAGTGCCTAGAGGAAGTGCTTGCTTGCCTAGTCCTCTCTTCCGTGCCTGGGAATGGTGGTGACTCAAGCTGTACAAAAAGCCCCACCATGATACATACAGATTTTATATCCAACAAAATGTCTGGTGAACTACAAGTAATCATCACCAAGTTGGCCTGAGGAAGAGAATTGCTTCTTTTTGACACTTAGCCCARTGCTAAATAGCTGAGTAGTGATTTATTCTGTTCAGGCTCCTGAATAGGGAATAGCACCAAAAGAGCTCTAGCATCATTTATTTTATAGTTTAATACTATATCTCGAAATCCCAGATTTTTCAAGAAACCTGTGGGAGGTAGGTGCTCTAGTCTCATCAAGTTTCCAAGGGATTTATTCTCTCTGGTGCTTTAAATCCTTGTGTAGAAAACTGCAATTTATGTTGGCCTGAATAAAACACAAGCTTAATTTTAGGCATGGCCCTGGGTCTGTGGACTTCTCATAGTTGAAATTAAGTACTCTCTCAGAGGTTAACTGAATCAGACACTTTTGTTCCTTTTTTGGTTGGCTGTTTCTTTTTTCTTTTTTTTAATATCTCTTTTACCCCTGCTTTCCTATCCATCATTTTCTCATTGTTTCGTCTCCCTCCATTTCCTACAGCATCCTTAACCCTGCTTTGGCTTTTCCTATCTTTTTTCTTTCCTTTCATCCCAAGGAATCTTCTTTTCCAAGTGTAGTAAAGTAGTGTTATATTTAATTTCTTCCTTAATTTCCTAAGAGGGGCTGGTAAATAGCTTGCTAATGAATTTGGCAGCAAACACTAATTTGGTAGGTATTACAGGGGTCAGCATGGCATAAATAACGCTAAAGAAATCAAGATACAAACAGAAAAAAAAAAAGAAATAAGATCTTTAGAAACATATATGGAGAAAACTAACCCAACTTCTTAGGAAGAGAAACCTGGAAAGCTGGGCATGTACCGACGGTTTGTATCAGCTTGATCCTGTCAATTTTAACCCTGACTTCACTCACTCACTCTCCTTTTTACATGTTGTGCACTGGTTGAATTTCTTCAGGGACTGCATCATAAGCTCTGCAGAAGAGAAGCTGTTTTCCACTCTATATTTGAGCAGTTCCTACTCAAATCAAACACTCACCTTAATTAAGGACATGAGACTATCATGGTACAGTAGAGTAATTATTAATAATAGTGTGGCAATACAGCATTGCTGCAAAATCGGATGTATTCTTGGAACGTATATCTAAGAGAATCGCAGCTCAGAAGTGGACAGCACTTGTTGGGTGCTTATACTTGGACGATTATGTTGAAATCTGGGCACTTCATTACTGAAAACACTGACAAACAAAGAGATTTCAAGGGGAAAAAGATACTATGAGTTAGAAGGGAACATACTATCTTATCATAGTTTAGCACGCCCTGAGCATGAGGGAGTGCATAAGCTGTGCAGAGGATGAAAATTCAGTGTTATGAACGTTTTTGAGATTTGTCTTTGTCCTAATTAGGAATGCCACCTGAAAATTTTGAAATCCCTTAAAGAAAACTTCTTGAAGAAAAATGAGGATGATTTAAACGTTTAATGGTGTCATCTTTTCATTTATGTTTCTATATTCTATATTCTATATTCTAAGACTATGCTAACTTAAATTGAAACCATAGTGATTTAGAAATGAAAATGTTTTGCTCTAAAAATATAAAAACTGGATGCTTTGAAGCTGCCAGAACATTTTTCTGCCTTTCTTAAAAAATTTTCATGGAATTCACATGATTTCAAAAAGTAGTCACCTCAAAGGAGCTGCCTTTTCAGAGAAAAGGGTTCCACTGATGTATTTTCTTTGACCGTCTTTAAAGCTCCTGCACTACAGTTATTAAGAAAAAGCACAGAGAGTAGTGATTGTGACACTTTCCACTGGCTAGTGCCAAATTTATTTTTAAAACATTGTATCTCCTTCTCAGCAATGGGCTCTAGTTTTGGTCCTGGTGCCACTGTTTTGCTACTGGCAAGCCATGTATCAAGTCAACTCCCATCTCAGTTACATCCATGCGAAAAGGAAGGAAACTATTTAGGGTGGTTAATAAAGTATCACAAGCTGTAACAGCATAACAGAATAAGATAAGACAATTCAAGAGACCTGCACGGGAGCTTTCCGTATAGTGGACCAGACTAGGTTGCTCCCTGAAGAGAACAAGTGATGCTTCTCCTGCTTGCGACATTCAGCCCCATCCTGAGAAGAAGACCACTCACTACAGGTACAGTAAAGAGCCAGTGCGCTCTAGCAATCAGACAACTACAGCAGATGACCTAAAATGTGTCATCCTGTTTTATTCTGATTTTATATACTGCAAGCCGTTGCTTGGAGACATCACCGTGTTCATGAAACATGTTATGAGGGAAGCAAGCACACAGTTGGGACCCTTTAAATTGAGAGGAAATTAGTACCAGTGCTCTTGTAAATTATTAAAAAAAAATTGGGGGGATAGAGTAGAGACTGACATTCAGAAGGAATTGGATCTGCAGCTATTGAATTGCCTATCCATTTTTGGCACATTAGGAATATGTGATTTGTTTCCTCAATATTAGCTGGGATATGTAAACATTCTCTGCATTACATAATCTTGGGTAGAGAAGCAAAACTGTAACGATCAGATTCATAAATTGTAAAAATGGTGTTCTCACCATTTATGACAACAATAAATCATTCTGACTGAAAGCCAGGCTTGCATTATGTCCATTCGGGTGTTACCTTCTGCTGCTTAGGGACAGCTCTGCTCAAAAATGAGATTGATTGGTCTGAGAGACGATACACTGCAAACAGGGCATTCAGATGACATTACCTTTTTCACTGGCTTTCCTAAAGACTTAACATTCCTTCTAAGTCTAAAAGTTTTTTTAGAGAATCATAAACCATGGCTCCGATCTTGCACAGACAGGGATGCCTAAAAAAATTAATCCTCTGATTGACTTTTGCGAGACTAATTTGAGTGTTTTTCACACATCACTTTGAGCTTTGGCTGAGACCTGGCATTCCTCAAATATTGGCTACTCCCATGAAGCCATTTCACCCAAGATGGGCAGACATCCACCTCTGTAGGGAGATGCATGGCCACTCTCCAGCGGTGCGCATCAATCCGCTGACAAAGTGAGGCACCGTGGCTTACCTGGCAGGGTAAACAAGAGGATTTGGACAGAGGAACACTGGAGCGTACTCACAACACAGAGTGGCAGGACAATTGATGAAAATAACCATATTGTGTAAATTTTGAGGTTAAATCTAGAGAGATGTTAATAATTGAGATGGACAGATTTATCTGTTCAAAATGTGTTGCATTTAGACGATTAACAACACTTACTCCCTGGTTCCATAGACCAAACAGGTCTTTTGCTGCTAAGGCCTGGCTCCATCACTTTCTCTTCTATTTTTCCTGCTGCTGGTAATTCACATGAAGGACTTTGTGATTCTACTTCACGGTCCCACTCCATGTTCTCACTTTCAGAAGTCTGTATACCCCAGAAATTGCTTCCAAGAAACGTTTCTCTTTTGTCATCTAGCTGCATGGTCATCTAGGGGGGTTTCACTAGACTTGTGTCCTCATAGGCTTCCCATCGTTTGTTAGACCTTCTCCTCTACACACTTCACTCTGTTACTGACCTGAATTATTTGGAACAAGACTTATTTCTAAAGGTAATCTAGCTGTGTTTCTCCCTCCTGGTGAGTGCTCAGCCTCATATGTATAGAGAGGTCTTACAGAAGTCCTACAAAGCAAAATTTTAATTCCTAAAATGAAAAAGAAATGACCGTTTAGCACTTATATGTGATGCTGAAGTAACTGTTCAGTGCATAAGCTAGAACTAGTCACAAAGTGTCCTTAGAAATTACTCTTTTGGTGAAAAAATAATTTCTCTGAACTGCTTTTAATTTCCTAACAACTTTATAGTAAACAATGAGAAATAAAAATACATTTTAAACATCTCTAAGATAATAAATATTTCCTTTTAACATTTAATGCTGGTTTATTTTACTACCTTATGAAAGAAGTTAGGGAAAAACTATTAGATTTAGTGTCTTTAATAAAGATATTTAAAATTACATCTGTCACAGGTAGGTAATTATTTTAACACATTTTTTATATTTGTATTGCTGAAAAATGGAAGTGTATTACACAGAACAGATTGTTAATCTATCTGAAAGAAGGATGTGATTCCTGGTAAGGTATTCCATGTGCCAAGATAGAGCTGAGTTGAACTCCTCCATGGAGCCACGCCAGTTGCCACCAGCAGAGGCCCTAACATGTTCTTGGGGAGCCGCTGAAATTCAGAAAAGTTTAAGAGAAGAAATCAATTTCCAGGAACTCTCGGTGAGTATATTCTCCTTATTGTTGCACCTTCCTTCTCGCACTGCTATGGGTGCTTGCTGGAAAACAACATCTGTAAAGGGCGAAAAACAAGCACAAGAAATACGCTGTGGATRAAACCACCTGAACATTTACGGTCCTATGCCCCTACGGGTGATTCCATAGAGCCATATCGGCCGTGGGGCTCGTGTAAGGTTTTGTGARGTCCCACTCCTACAGCTACGCTACTCCCCATGGCTGTGCAACCAGCCAGGCTGGCGAGGAGAGCCAAGGCGTGCGTTTCAGTTTACCAGTTCGGTATCTTCGTTTTCTCTAAATATTTAGTGCAGGCTAATTGGCCATCCATTGTCTGAGAGAGATGGGGGACTGGATGAGAATCATTTGGCTGAGATCTTGCAAGTTCAGAATGATGATTACAGGATTTGAGAAGCAACACTAGCAATTAAGCAAGCGGCAGACCGGAGGAAGTATACTTCCCATTGATTGTGCAGGCGGCGGCCTGGGGTGCTGTTGCCCAGGGATGTAGGCACTGGGTGCTCTTGAACATATATATTGGCAAGCACAGCAAAAAGGAAGTGGATGTCACCTGGGCCACCGGGTATTTGCGTGCTTTCAACTCCCTCATGGGTACCTGGGAACCTCTAACCTCAGGTAGCATGAGTCAGATCATTGCAAAGCAGTTTTCCTGGACCTAGTCCCAAAGCCCATCCCGAAAGAGCTGCTCGTGCAGGTCATATCTGCTCATTAGGCAAAGTTGCCCTCTGGGAGACCTGTGCGCTGAGTCCTGCGCTGGCTGCCAGCTGACTTCTCGGTAAACCCAGCTTTCTTTTATAGCTGGCATTTTCCAAAGGGCTGAGGGAATACCTCCTGGCGTAACAGCGGGGCAGCTTCTGTCTGCTCGTGGGTTTGGGTTGACGCGCTCTGGATGAATCGGGAGGAGACTGCAGCAGAGCAATCTTGGATGTCCTGCTTTCTCCCTCTGTGGTCTGAAGGCATGAAAGTTTGATTGACTAAGCTGAAAAACTTGCAAAGTAATAACTTTTCTATTTTGTCCTGATTTGAAAACACGTTTTATTGAATATTCAGATAAGCTTTGTGGAACGTGGGATTTGCATTTATTTTCTCCCTCAGGCATGTCAGATCAAATAGAAACACAAACCACACGACACAGAGGTCTCCTCGTGGTTTGTGCTGCTGTGTGCTGTCTTTTGTTGTAATTGGACAGGGCTTATAGCATAAATCTGCAAAAAAATACAGACTAGAAAAGGCAATTGGTTTCTGTCTGACTCATAAGTGTATTTCACACCATTTGAAAATGTGAAGTTGGAAACAGCTTGCTACGGTGAAAACCTAGTGTCGCTGAATGGTGGGATTTTTGCCATTGACACGAGTGGGAGCATGATTCCACTCATTTTTCATGCAGTATCTACTCTCTTTTAGCTCTTGCCCTSCGGTCCTTCAGGCTTTCAAATGGGTACTCAAGATTGTTTAAACCACACAGGTTAATGTCCTTAAATCTGCGCCCACTCTTGAATTTCAGACCCAAAGACAATAAACTCGGTGCAGAAAAACATCCTTTCTCGCCCCGTTGATTATTTTCATACTTACCGACTCAGTTACGGGCTCATGCCAGAGAATGCGACCGAAGTTTCCCTTGTGCATACAGGGCGATGCTGAGGGGACGGAGGGGTCAKCACAGGGGAATCAATGAGCCCCCGGGGCTTTCGGGGGGCAGGAGCTGCCCGCAGCGCCCAAGTAAGTGGCGGAGCGCGGCTGCTGCCCGGGCAGRGCTGGGTGCTGCTGTGCATGCGTCTGCGGGCAGCGGGGCCGGGGCCAGCGGCCGCTCACGCACGCCGGCTCCAGCCCTGCAGCCCCGGCGCCCACCCGGCCGCCTCATCCCGCCGCCAGCCCACGCGTGGGGCGCCCCTCCCCGCCCCGCGGGGG